>NW_019281317.1:0-48145 GCF_000648695.1 Onthophagus taurus | reverse complement strand
ATAAACGATAGATTGCAAACCACAGCCGACAGTATCGGTTTATATGAATCTCTATGAAATTTGTGATTGGAATTAATAGAAATAAAAATTAAATGATGTTGAGGTTGTCAGATACAGAGTGAGCAAAAGTCGGTTAACCGCTATTGGCTTAATATTTGTAGCAACAACGTACAGTCGTGTTCACGGGACATGCGCACTCAAGGTCAAGCGCTGTTGTGAGATCCGACATGCCGTTGGCTAAACGGGCTGAGCCAAGCGCCCACGAGCTTCGTGTGAGACAAAATCTCAAAAGAGAAGATTATCAGGAAATTCTACTACATCTTGAAAACAAATTTAATGCAAAACATATATCTTGGGGTTCTCGCTTGACAAATACAAAAAGAAGAAAACTGAAACATGCAATAGAGAATTGTGAGGTGCTCTCCACTGGTGAGCCAACTTAGGGGTAACCGGGACACATTTGGACAGGGCAAATTCACCGCCTAAAATAGATGCAACAGTGTGCACGGTCGAACAAACGTCGTCACAATTCTGTCTATATTTGAATTTTTCTATTTAATTTTCTAAAAATCCCTAGATCTCTAGTTACCATTGAGGTCTTATATATAATCTAGAGAGCGTATGTGGTGGTGGTGGGGGTAATCAGAAAGTCAGACATGTTGAATGTACCGACCTGAACTTAGCTATAGTTTCAAGTCTCTATTGTACCTACAATTATAACCTCACAATTCTCATAAACATATTGTTATTTTTATTAAAATTTGATTTTTGTTGAAAGTTTTCGAATTCTTTTCGTTTCACATATGTTTTTTATAATTTGATAGGTTGGACGATTATTTACAACAGTCCATAAAATGTTTCTGGTTACTTGACTTGGAATTAACAATTAAAGACCTCGGTATAAGAAGGGGACAACTCCTTCTCTTGATAAATGGAGCTACTCCCTTCTTGCAGCAAGGTCTTCAATTGAAGTTCAAGTAAAGTTTATTATTAAGGACTGTTCAGTTTTTTTTAAATAAACTAACAATTATTTATAAGCAAAGGTTAACGTGATCAATCGGAATTGCTTTAAATATTTTCTTCTTAGTTTTTGTTAATTATAAGGGTTATGGCTAAAAATTATTAAGTTCTTTTAAAATATCATATAATTAATAATTATTTATCAATAAAAAATTAATGTTTTGTTTTGGTTATTATTTTCTGCCTTTCCAGTTTATAATAATGTAAATTCTTGCATAAGTATCTATAAGAATTTCGAATTTCCCGCTAAGTTGGTACATCTAACATGGCGACCTTTCTGGCTTCATTTTAGGCGTGGTGGGGACAACAGCATACGCACTCTAGATTATATATAAGACCTCAATGCTAGTTACTTTTAATATCAACCTAATTTTTCCCCCCAAACTTTGGATGGTACCCCTCTCTATACTTAATACATTGAGATGTGACGTCACCGCAGGAGCAACTTCCGCTCTACAACCGGCATTCTTACACTACTAATGGCTGCAGTAAAAAGGTGGTGTCGGTATTTCAACAAATCTTTCTACAAATTAAAATTATAGTTTTTTGTGCCAAGAAGTAAATATTTTCCACTTCACTTCTTAAGCTTCTAGATACTATATATTTTAGACACTCAATGCTAACCTCAAAAATTGTATAGCTTATTGTTTCCACAAACTGCGTACGGGTTACTTTCGGGCAATTTAACTGGGACACTGTCCCAATATACCCTGATTTGATTTATTTTATTATAAATAGCTTTCAGCACTTATTTTTCTTCTAGAATGGTTCGCACATACATACGAAAAAATGAAAGAGCCAGTATATCAGAAAATGTTATACAAGCGGCAATAACTGTTATAGTTGAAACTAGAACGCCTGTTAGACAGGCGGCTTCAGTACAGAATATTCGAAAGTCGACACTTCAAGATCTTGAAAAGATTTCGTAAAAACCAAAATGGAGATTCTGGAAATGATAGCGATAATGATAAAAATACGTCTAGATATGCAGCAAGATGTGTGTTTGGTGCTTGAGAAGAAAATAAACTAAAACAATATTTAATTCAGACATCCAATATGCATTTTGGGTTAACATACCAAAACATTCGTGCTTTGGCCTACGAATGCGCAGTCAAGCTGGAAAAGAAACACCCTCCTTCGTGGGATACAAGCAAAATGGCAGGCGAAGACTGGTTAGCTGCTTTTATGAAAAGAAACCAAAACTTATCCCACAGAAAACCTGAAAATACTAGCCTCGCAAAAGCTAATGCTTTTAATCCAACTAATGTGAAACAGTTTTTTGACAATTATAGGAAACTAATGGAGAAATACAACTTCACGCCAGACCAGATTCTAAACTGTGACGAAACAGGAATAACAACTGTTGTACAGGCCCCTAAAGTACTTTCCGCCGCACAAAGCGGAAAGAAGCAGGTTGGGCAGGTGGTTTCTGGGGAGTGTGATACATTATTAACATTCTGCGGAATTATAGCGGTTTCTGGAGTTTCCTTGCAAGAAGCATAAGAACTGCAGTGCCGAAAATCCAATATTACTCATAGTTGATAACCACTATGCCAAACCAATAGAATTCCTAGTGATAAAACTAAATTAAATAAAATGACAGCCGAATTAAGAGCATTAACAGGTAACCACAAACAAAATAATATTCAAAATTACTCAACTAACCTTACTGACGATGCCAGTACTGATTATTCTCTGTGGAAGGCAACAAGAAAGCTTAAAATTCCAAAAATACATACACTTTCAATTCGAAATAGTAATGGAAATTGGGCTAAGAGCAATCAAGATAAGAAAAGACAGTCTAACAACTATGTTAAATAGTGTTCCTAGCATACTTCAAAGTGATCTGCACAGTAATATACCACATGTAGGGATGAAAGAACTGTATTATGAAATACATATACTAAATAAAAAGAAATCAGTAGGCTATGAACTAATTAGTAATGGAAAAACATTGAAACACATATACCAAAAAGGGGCGATTACAAAACTATTACACATAATTAATGCTGCTTTTAAACAGAAATACTTCCCAAGTATATGGAAAGTTGCTGAAATAATAATGATACCAAAACCTGGTAAACCCCCCACAGATGTTACATCATATAGGCCAATCACATTATTATTCTTACTATCAACACTACTTGAAAAATTACTATTAAAAAGACTAAAACTTGTCATAGAAGAAAATATACCAATACCAACACATCAATTTGGGTTTCGGAATAAACATGCAACAATAGACCAAGTGCATAGAATAACGAATACTATCGAAATAACAATGGAAGAAAATAAAGTCTGCTCCACCGTATTTTTGGATGTTGCACAAGCTTTCGACAAAGTCTGGTTTAGATGGTTTATATTACAAACTAGACCAAATACTACCATTAACATATAATCAACTATTAAAATCGTATCTTTCTGATCAATACTTACACGAAATACAAGCCGGAGTTCCTCAAGAAGTGTGCTTGACCCAACACTGTACTTACTCTAAACATTCAACCTTCCTCAAATACCAGAAACTTTAACAGCTACATTCGCAGACAGCGATCTTGGCTGTTGCAGAAAATGAAGTAGTTGCAGCAAATAAATTACAATTGGCCTTAAATCCAATAGAAAACTGGACCAAACGATGGCTAATAAGATTAAATACAAATAAATCGACATACATAAACTTTACTTATAAGAAAGTAAACTATGTCCCGGTACACATAAACGGCAAAATATCTTGGTATGACTCAAATGGAAAGCTCACGTCAAAAAAAAACGTGAGGAACTTGATATCAAATTTAGACACCTATATTGGCTTATACTATATATTATTATAATATACAACCAAGTATTAAAACCAAAATCGACATAAGGAATCCAATTGTGGGTTTGTACCTGCAAGACAAATGCACGTCTGATTCAAAGATTCCAAAACAAAGTATAACCCTTGGTATATAAGAACCACCGACCTCCATCGCAACTTGGAAGTAGCATCGGTGTCATCAGAAATAGCACCATCCGCATCTAAACATGAGAAGAGAATGCACGATCATCCCAACATCGCTATCCAGTTTCTCGACAACGAGGATGTCCTGCATCGCCTTCAGAGAATGAAGCTGTTCGATTTAGTGACCTAGTGCCCTAGTTGATTCAAACGCGAGCAACAGTGCGGAATTATAACAAAAACAGTAATAACCTAAATATGTGTACAACAAGATGTAGATTGCCAGGCATTTTAAAACATATGGTTTTCCAAATAACCCATCTTTAGATCGATAAAGGGCAAATTCTGCCATTACCTCTGCAGACTCATCTGGGCTTGTTATAGTAGCCATATAGTCTATAAACTCTGTTCCTTGTATTTGTTTATTGTTCTTCTCTATTAAGATGAATTCCATTAAAATTTGGATCTAGAAATATTTACAGCAAGATGGATTGGATTTATTAACTAAAAAGATTTGACTTCCCTTTCTGGGAAGTAAAAAATTTAAGATTTAAAGGGCTTTTTACAGCCAAGGTTGGTTAAGCAAAGGGCTGTTCAGGTGGTAAAAGTTTGAAACTTTTACCCAAAAAATATCTTCATCCAATATCAACTTTGCAACTCGTTTACTGAGTATATCGTCAACCGTTTCACAAACTGCTAATGTTTTTAATGCATATTATGTATCAAGAAGACTTTTAAAACGATGAATAATTGATCCCCATCGTGTTTTCACAGGTAATTTTAAGGAAATGGCTGCTTTGGTGTCATTTCTTTCAGTTTGTATGTTTTTGAAAGTAGCCAATAAACTGTGAGAATTGTTAATTTCTTTGATGACAGCCTTAACATCTTCCATAATAGTAGACATGGTTTTCATTTTTGAAATATCTCCAATTAACAAATTTTACGTATGAGCAATGCATCCATAAACAGAAATATGTTTGCACTTTTCATGAAGTGTATTTCTTGCTTTAACTATTGCACTGGCATTGTCGGCTACTATCGCAAAGAATTTTTCAGTACTAACTTCTCTTAAAATTTTATTCGCAAAGTTTTATATAGCACAGGGTAATTTATTTGATAATAAATAACGTGTAAGCATTTTGAAAGGTGGTCTCAAATGTTTGAAAAATGATTGCCAGTGATTATTTTCAACAATGGCAAATGGCGGTACCTGATCATCATTCTTGCTTCTCTAGAAAACTATAAAGTCGCTAGGTAAGCGATTTTTAACAAACGCATATTTTCAAAATCTGTAAACTGCACCAAGCCAACGATTCTCTATAAATTAATAACCTCAATTTCCCAGAGTACCAGTAAAAGGTGCAGGAGGATTTACAGAAGTATATTCCAGGGCTAGTGGAGTGCTGTTTAACATCTACATATTTTAGCTGGAAGGGAGAATTTTACGAGCAATGTGAAAGGGCTTTGTCATCGGTAATCGCCAATTTCTACATGGATATGTTTGAAGAAGAAGCGTTAAAGAAGAGCCCGCGAAAATCAAAGCTATTGTTTCGTTGCGTGGCTCACACATTTGCGATCTGACAGCATGGAAAAAAACGTCTGCAACAGTTCCTAAATCACCAGAACTCGCAACACACCATGATCAAATTTACCATGGAAACGGAAGCTGCTAAACAGTTACCTTACTTGGATGTTTTGGTCACTAGGAAGACCAAACTAGAAACATTCGGTTATAGCCGTCTTGAAAGACGCACTGCTAAACCCTAATGATTCTAGTTGTAGGTCAAGAGTTAGTTCTAATGATAGTGCTAGTGTTAGTTTTAGTTGTTATTCAGGGCCAGGTTACTGTACATCTTTATTGAACTAAAAGTAGAACAAATACTAGACTTAGAACTAGAAACATACGGGTTTAGCCATGCGTCTCTGAAGACAGCTAAATCCGAATGTACTAGCAATACTCCATATGCCTTTGCATCAAAATAAGGGGTACCTGGCAGTGGCACTCAAGAAGTAGGTTCTTTTTTGGAAGCATTTATAGCAACATATTTTCAAGAAGATCCTCAAGATTTTATTTTACGGCCAGATACTTATGGAGACCAGAAATACAACATCAAAACCCTGATTTTAAAAACTATTTCAGCTGACTTAAGAATTTAAAGAAGAAATACTATGAGCCAGCAGAAACGAATTAATTTATTGACAATACACTTCAATCCCAAACAATATTTACATTTTGCTATATAGAGCTCTGCCTTTCTCAACATGTCCCCAAAATAAAAAGGATACTTCTCATTAGAACAAATTGTTTTTTATCAGAACAAGTTTATCTTAATTTTTGTTGATTTACTTTTGAGTTGTAACATTTTAATACAATAGTGTTGCATTGACTTATTTCAACGAATTTCTTAACCAGATATCTTAAAAATACTAAAAACGACTTTTATCTTAAGAACCAAAACTTTTTCTTTGATCAGTGTATGGTGACTATATAGCATAAAGTAGTCGCATTTTATGTCCATTTAGATCTAAAATCCTTTAAAATAACCTCACATATTTAAACTGATTTTTAATTGCTGTTAAATCTATTAATTAATAAAATCGTGTTTAGGTTTATTTTAGAGAATCTTTCCAAATGTGTATAAAAACATGTGTTAAAGGGTTTTAAAGTTATCAAACAACTTACTTCCTTCATTTTAAAAAAAGCCATTCCAGTTAAAAGAGAATCGGATCCGGCTTGATGTTGAGGTCCTATCCTTTCCAAATCCAATTGTTCGGCAACTTCTTGTAAACCACCTTTCAAGTTTTTACACGATTTCATCAAGTACTATAATAAAATGATATTTAAAAAAAAAATTTTTTATATACATTTTTCTCTTTCTACAGTACCTTAACATCATATATTGTTGGAAAATAAAGTTTTAAAAGTTCAAAAAACTCCGACTCGTCCTGTGGAAGGTTGTTGTCCGTTAACAGTTTGATAAGGTATCCGAAATCGTACCCGGAATGAAACGACAACCACTTGATGTTATCCATTAACACGATACCGGATGACATTAACAACTCCGCAAAATCCAACGGTTCGATTCCTTCTTCTTCGTGTTTTTTAAATTGTATCCCGGAATTTTGTAGCAACTCGATACTATCCTGTGCATACATGTCCTCTCTATCGTTAAAGAAAACATGTCGATTATATTTCAAAAGGATTTTTAATAAATTTACTTACGATAAATTGAATTTAAAGTTGAACTGCCACGTTGTATACGAACCGCCTGGAGTTTTGCCGTTTTCATCTAGAAACGTGAGCCCCAATTGTATTATCCTTAAGAGATCGACGTTGCACCGTAACAATTGGTATTGATAGTCCGCTGTACTTCGAAACTCGCCAATTGGCCTCGCTACGACACCAGGAAATTCCGTGTCCATCGCGACGTATGGATACTTTTGTACAATCTACGAATGAACTTTATTTATCCAAGCTAATAACTGAACCAAAAGAAAAAAGGAACGATGGAAACGAAATGTGGACATAAAATGGAAAATTTGATTGATGGTAATGAATCAAAAAGAGATAAATTTATACAAGAAAAGTGAAAAAAATAAAAAAGTTGAACAAAATTTGTTTTTGTGTTTGAGATATATTTATTACTTAGTTATTTGCATATAGAGAGTACATAAAAAAGTTCAAAAGTTATTATACTATAAGTTATACACCACTTGTAACAACTTAAATACATTCATTTCAATAGATATCTGTATTGCCGATACAGATATCAGCACTTCGTTAGCAATCATCTATTATTGAACAATTCCTTCAGGTATTATACTACTCCACAGCGTACTACCCCCTCAGATTTGATCGAACATCGCGGAGCACTTGAAACTGAATCTATCAAGTCTATATTTGCGATGCAGAATCCAAATAACTTTTAAATTATGTAAAATGTAAAAATTTTAACTTGAAACAACTCAAAAGAAAAATCAAGTGATGTCAATGTATTAGGTGTAACGTTATTAGATGGTTATTATACTATAAATAAATAATGATGTTGCGAGATATCGTGGAGATTTTTAACGATATTAAGGACGATTAATATATGATGAGAGACATTCTTGGCCAGGACAGTGTTTAGAAAGGTCTGGGATAATATTGAGGATGGCGCAGAAAATGTTAAGGAAGAGCAGACTGTAGAGAGCTCATTAAAAGAACTACCAAGAAAAGCAATCATCATGTTAACATATTTGTTCAATGACTACATGAGACTGAAGTCTGTTTTATGACGGCACAGATAATTAATGACAAAAAACCTGACTAACTGGCGGAGCAAGTTGGATCACACAGGCCAATCTCGCTCTTATCTGAGATTCCCAAATTGTTTGAAAGATTGTTGTTAAAACGTCTCAAACCACTCATTAACATGCCAGACTTCTAGTATGGATTTTATAATTGCCATTCCACTAAAGATCATGTGCTTAGAATGACAACCGTTATTGAGAATGCATTTGAAGAGCAAAAATACTTATTTATAAGTTGGGCAAAAAGCTGCCATGGAACTATTGAAATCATATCTTTCGGAAAAAATGTTTAGAGTATCACATAAAGGGGTATACTCAACATTCAAATCGATCTTGACTGGAGTTTCACAATACAGTGTCTTAGAACCATTCTTTTATCTATACAATATACCGCAGTCATATTCGTTGATGACACAATTATTATGGTGGAAGATTCAGCCCAAAAGAAAGCTATCAAAAAACTTCGAGTAGCAGTTAACAAAAATTCATTGATAAATTAGGGAAAATACAGATTAACAGCTTGAAATCTCTTGGAGGAAGCCCTCTTCCTCAAATAGAATTAAGAAAATATCTTGATTTTTACATTGATGGCAGACTGAACTAAAAACATTACGTTAGACAGAAAAATTACCAGAGAGATGCTCTTAACTGGATCTGCAATCAATGAGACTAGTTAATCAGAACATAATTAAGCCTACCTGGAGTTACTGAATACAACTGTGCCACCAAAGTATGTTTGCGTGGCAATATTACGAGGCATATGCAAGACACGCCACGCACTTACTAAAAATGCCACACTGTACCTGCCTCTCATGAACACGTACATACAATTAAGCTATGTTCGGAAACACCTTTAGCCCCCTCTCATTTTGCTTGTTATTCAGGCACAATACAATAGTGGTAACAGAGTAATGTAAATTAAGATTGTATTAAACATGTTCACAATATTCACTAAAAGATACCCAGGTATAATTCTTCGATATATCAGTAACCAGGACCACTAATCACCAATAACACAAGATGTCCGAATTTATTACAATTTGTACTATTTTTGTGAACAGTCATTGCATCAAATGGAAGGAGTATGTTCATAATATTATTGAAAAATTGGATTCAAATTATTGCAGCATTTCATTAATTCGTATACATTCGTATAATACGCTATTTTAAAAACCAAAGACAAAATTAAGTTGTCAGCAACTACTCTATCACATCGTCTAGTGCAGCAAAGATAACTCAATCAAGAAGCAATATTTTAGAAGAAATGGGAAAACGTCTTTGTATTTGGATTGATGATGAAATCGAACGCAACATGCCGCTAAGTCAAAAAACCATCATGCAAAAGACCATAAATATTTTTAATCACATTCAAAATGAAAGAGAAGATACGAGTGAAAATTACAGCTGGCCGAGGTTGGTTCGATAATTAAAAAAAAAAGAAGCAACCTCCATAATATTCGAATCACCGGAGAAGCTGCTGCCGCTTCAATTTTTCCTGCAACGTTAAAAGCCATAATTGAAAGAGGAAATTATCCTCTAGAATTGAACTTTCATATCGCGAGAAAAAAACACGAGCACCGGGTTTCAAAGCTGCAGAAGACCGTTTCACCCTTCTTCTGGGTGGTAACGCTAATGGCGATTTAAAATTAAAACCTCTGCTTATGTATCATGTCAAAATCCCAAGGGGTTTTACCTATCATTTGGGAATTCAATAAAACATCTTGGATCACAACTCATAAGAGCCATTTTTCAAAATTGGTTTACAACACATTTTTGTAACACTACGTGGTTAATTCAACCAGGGAGTTATTGCAAATTTTAAGGCACATTATTTTCATCGTACATTTCAACAACTTATTGATAAAACAGAAGGTGGAGATAAAGAAACAATTTTGCAATTTTGGAAAAAATATCATCCCGGATGCCATAGGCAATATCATTAAGAAGTGATATATATCACTAAGAAGTGATATTGCCTATTGTATACATGAATGGAGTGTGGAAGAAGATATGGCCGGAGGTATCCCAGGATTATCAACGAGAAGAGCCTATTGTTGGTCAAATTGTCAATCTAGTCGAAATAGCAGGACTAGGAGATGTAGATGAGCAAGATATTGAGGAGTTACTGCAGGTTTCTGGGGAAGGCCTTACCAACGACGACCTTCAGGAACTGTCAGAACAAGGAATCGAAGTAGGCGGAAACAGTGGTTCTGAAGACGATGAACCAAAAGAAATTACTACATTTTTTTAAAAAAAGGTTGGAAACTATAACCGAAATAGTTTTGACAAATTTTGACAGCAGTGTAAAAGCAAGAAGAGGAGTTTTGGATGTTACCGACATTTGCTTAATGAAAGAAAAAGAAAGCGTCAACTGACTCTAGACGATTTCTTCACCAAAAAATCAACAATATCAGAAGAACTAGGACCTTCATCACAAATATATACTTTATATATGTATGTTCGTACAAATGTTATTTAAAACATATATTATATACAAATTACTAGTATTACAGTTTAAAATTAATAACTATAAAGGGAAAAATAACTAAATCACCTCATACACAAAAAATTAGTCAAAGGAGTACCAGACCGTTGCAACTCGTACACACCGGCATCTGTGGACTAATAACCCCAAGCACCTACAACGGTAAGACGTACTTTATAAACTTCATAGATGACTTTACACATTTTATGGTAATATATCTAATAACTGACTTATTGGTAATAAGTCAGAAAAGTGAAACACTAGGCAAATTTAAATAATTTGAAGCTTGGATCACCAATCATTTTGAAAAACGGATTTCAAATTTAAGATGTGACAACGGAACAAAATATACGTCAAAAGAAATGCAGTGTTTTTGCAAAGAAAAAGGAATAAGAATCCAAAATACAGTGAGATATACTCCGGAACAGAATGGAGTTGCTGAAAAGGCACAATAGAACGCTAATAGAGAAATCAAAATCCATGTTAATAGACGCAAAGCTAAACAAGGAAATGTGGGGCGAAGCTGTAGTATGTGCCACCTTATAAATAGAATCCCAACTTCTGCACCAAAGGACAACAAATTACCAGCAGAAAACTTCTATGGAAAGAAAATAAATTTCGAAAAATTAAAAGTTTTTGGATGTGTTGCTTATAATTTGAAACCAAAACAACTACGAAAGAAATTTGACCAAAACGTTGATGTTTGTATAATGATAGGATATACCGACAATGGCTTAGCTATCGACTTTCGGATCCGATAGCTAAGAAATTACTTTATGGAGAAAGCCTTGTATTTGATGAAAATAAAAGTATTCATCATTTAAATACGAAAACCGTAGAACTTATGAAGAGGAACAATCTGAAACCGAAGAGAAAAATGAAGCAGAGGAAAGTAATAATAAAATTGCAACAAGAGAAGACGAAAACCAAACCAGAAAAAGCCACCGACAAAAAAGACTACCTAATCGCTTAGAAGATTATGATCTAAGTGCATTACTTCTTGCACTACATATGGAAACGTTAGAAGATCTGCCAAGAAACTACAATGAAATATTGAAAAGAGAAGATTCACAAGAATGGATTAAAGCTGTGGAGGAAGAATTGAATTCGCTAAAAAGGAATAATACTTGGAAATTAGTTACAAAAGTTCTTTTAAGTTCATTACCTAGAAATGAACTTAAAAGAAAATACCCAAATAGTTACTGTTCCTTATCGAGAGCTCATTGGTTGTCTAATTTATGCAGCATTAGGAACAAGACCTGACCTACGCACCGCTTAAATTCAGGTAAATATCTCAATATATCAAGGCAGCACATTGAGCCTTTGGTCGACAATTTGCCATTAAATATGTGTCAAATGATATATTTTCAGTATGACGGAGCACCAGCACATAATGCCAGAGTTGTTAGTGAATTTTTAAATACTACTACAAACTTTACCAATAATTGGAACAATGTTTTCCATCATGGTATGGTTATCACCATAACAACATTCAGTTTTAAATCCATACAATAGTTTTAGAAAGAACAAAAAAAAAATAATACATTATGTTCCATATACAGGGTGGTTCAGTTTTTAATCGGGAAACTTTGCTAGAAGGTAGTACTTGCCAAAATAACACAAGTTTTTTATATAAACGTAGGGTCGCAAATCGTTTGTTTTCGAGCTATGAGCTGTCAAAATTAAGCCAAAAATTTACATTTTGTTTTGTAACACCTCCGTATACCCAATTTGAATAGAATCGGTTGAAATACACGTGTACTATTAAATAAAAATCAATTCAAAAATTTAACTTAAACAACCTGTATCTTCAAAACAAAGCGTTTGTCGACCTATGTTTATATGAAGTTTTTGTGCTAATTTTAAAAGATCTATGGACTATTAAAGTCCTGCTATAAAAACCTGAAACACCCTGTATAAGGTCGCTGATGCACTTACAAAGCCTGTACTGTTTCGTTATCGAAATGTATAATATAAAACAGTTAATAACGGTTTATGAAATATGATGTAAGTAAAAGTAAAAACTTTTTGAGAAATACTAAAATGTTTAATTCAATTCAGGCAGACATGTTTAAATTAAACATTTTAGTATTTTTCAAAAAGTTTTTACTTTTACCTACATATATTTTGTTATATTAGAGAAATATGGAGAATTTCATCCCATTTAAACGTTTATGGATAAAATAAAGTATATTCTATTTAAATAAATAAATAAGTTAAAAAAATATCATTTTTTGATGTCATGAAAATATTCGTACACTGATACGACACTGATATTACTTCATTATGCTGATTTGCCGATTGTTAATTTTCGGTTCACTTTGGTATATCGTAAACTTTGACTTGTTAAGACATGTTCAGTGCGACAATTGCATCACATTTACAACATTAATTTACAATGAGCGCCCATAGAAAAGAAACTAGCAAAGAATTAAGAAATTTAATTGTTAAATTCAAAAACGAAGGGAAATCGTTGAGCACAATCTCAAAACTTGTTAATAAACCACGATCTATAGTGCAATATATCATAAAAAACTTCAAAACTAATAATAATGTGAGCAATAAACCTCGGGCAGCAGGTAGCCCTTCGAAGTTAAACTCACGAGACAAACGAAATATTATTTGTAAAGTATTAAAACCAATTGTGAGTGGTCTAATATTGGCGGCAGAGGTGTCGAAAGAAACAGGAAAGGATATCCACCCAGAATGTATTCGTCGGCTGTTACGGAAGCAAGGTTTTAATGGAAGACAAATGCGGAAAAAGCCGTTTATCAATCCAATAAACCAGAAGAAACGCGTGGAATTTGCTCAAGAACATATTGACAAACCTATGGAATTTTGGAACACCGTATTATTTAGTGATGAATCTAAATTTAATATTTTTGGATCGGATGGACGGGGTAAAGTATGGAGAAAACCGAATACTGACTTCAAACTCGAGCATCTCTTACCTACGGTGAAACACGGTGGTGGATCAATTATGGTTTGGGGATGCATGGCGGCGGCTGGGGTAGGGAATTTGGTTTTTATTGATGGAATTATGAACCGTTTTTATTATCTTAACATATTGAAGGAAAATTTGCGTGCCAGCGTTGATAAACTAAATATAGGAAGGATATGGATACTTCAGCAGGATAATGATCCTAAACATTCAGCGAAGATAGTTAAGGAATGGCTGTTGTATAATGTTCCAAAGCAATTAAATTCCCCACCTCAGTCCCCTGACCTAAATCCCATAGAAGATTTATGGGACGAAATTGAAAGAAGAGTGACAAAAAATAGGATAATGAGCAAAGCCTCCCTTAAAGAAGCGATTTTGAAAGAATGGGAGAATATTACGCCCGATGTTACTAGAAACTTAGTATCGTCGATGCAAAACCGTTTAAAAACTGTTTTAGAGCAGAAAGGTGGACCGACACGATACTATATAGTTATTTATTTAATAGGATTTTTCTTCAGTTATTTTGTTAATAATTCGTTGTACGAACACTTTCGTGTGATCAGAAAAAGTAATTTATCTTTGTTATCTTTTTTAATTCTTACTAGAAGCATATATTTTAATTTTAAATCATTATTAATCGTTGAAAATATGTAAAATGTTTCATAACAGATATAAATAATTATTTTGTTCATAAATACGAATTTCTAGCCTGTACGAAGACTTTCATGACTAAGGGCCGGTTGTACCAACTCCCGATAAATTTACCCGATAGATAAATTGGCGCACTTAGAAAATGAGAGCGCTTAAAATCGCTGTATCCATGGTAATTATCCGTTAGATTTATCGGGAGGTGGTACAACCGGCCCTAAGGGCCGGTTTATCAATATCTAGTTAAGACGATTTGTCTGTTAATTAAAATTGTAGCTGACAGATAACGTCGACGAATCGTTTATCCACCCGTAGTTTAGGGTAATCTTATAGATAAATATGACAGTTGGATACCCACCAGATTGAAGTACTGGTTAAGGGTTTACCTATTAGATATTGTCAAAAAAATGTGAGCACAAGTTTGGTTGCTTGGTGAAAGGAAATGACAATAAAATCAAAATATAACGTCAAAAATAAATTAAGCTTATAATTGTGGCGATGGATAAGCAAGAGAAAGAAAAGATCATCAAATTTTAGTACAGCAGAAAAGAACTTGCTGATGGATTTGGCAAACGAATATAAAAATGTTATAGAAAATAAATAATAATCTAGTAATTAAAAAAAAAAAAATAATATAATCTATAATCTAATATAGTATAATCTCGTCTTAATTTTAACCAAGATTGACAAAACTGTGTCCTTTTTTAACCGAAATTTAACAAAAAAACGTGTTTGTCCAACTTCTCAAAGTGGTTTTGACTTTTGTCTTTCTTTTATAATATATGGTCGTCGTTTATAATTTAAGAATTGGTCAATATCCTCATCTTTATCGCTGTCTAATAAATATTCATGTAGGAATTCCATTATAAAAGAGGTTTTCGAAAACAAAGCTCAATACCGAAAGCACACGAGAATGATAACCTCCAAAACATGATCAGCTGTTTATATCAACTTCACAAACTAAAGTCAATTATTCAAATTTCACCAATTATGTTTCATTTCCGTTTCTAATGTTAACACTCAGGGGTACCATCTATGTTCTATCTCGTAGGTTGCTGCCTGTCGGGTAGAAAGTTGCTGGATAAACGGTTCACTGAGGTTATCTGTTAGGCAAGTTTATCCATGAGTTGCGTATCTAACAGATTTAACTCGACATTGATAAACCGACCCTAAGTGTAACAACGAACAAGATAAAAATATTTTGTAATAAAATAAATTAGATATGTTCTGATCAACCATGTAACAATTGAGGAGGGTTTTATAGGTTTTAAATATTAGTTTACCACAATTGTTGGATTGATTGTATAACTGAATGACGTTTATGTTATTAAATGTCATTAGACATGACATTTAGGCTAGTTACTACCATCTTCCGGTTAAGCTATCTAAGGGATTATTACCACGGTTACGGCTATTTTACGCGCTCTGATTGGCTAGTAGATGGGTTTGTCTATAAGATAAATTTAACTAAAAGATGGTAGTAATGGACCTTAGGTCCATTAGGAGTAACGAGCCTTAGGCTCGTTACTACCATCTTCTGGTTAAGCTATCTAAGGGATTATTACCACGGTTACTGCTATTTTATGCGCTCTGATTGGCTAGTAGATGGGTTTATCTATAAGATAAATTTATCTAAAAGATGGTAGTAATGGACCTTAATAACATAATAAATGTACTGTTAAGTTGTAAGTGGTTTGTTCCCAATAAAAATATACGTTGTGCTTTGTGAAAGACAATCAAGTTCTTTATAGAAAAAACTCTTTTCAACCACACTCTGCTATCAAGAATACTAATCTTAAAGAACATGTGAAGAATCAATCACCAAATGTACAACTAGCAGTAATATTATAAAGTTTTAAATGAAATCATGAAGATATTAGTTCAATTTTAGATTTCTATAAAGGTGTATTTCATGTATTTAACTTTATTAAGGGTAAAACATCATAAATTAAGCATAATTTTTAAAATCAATTGAGCTTTAACTACATAAATAAAGCTTTAAATATATTTACATGTAAATTCTTAAAATTTATTAACAATTATTTATTTTAAATATTTAAAGTTATTTGAATAATATCAATAAAATAAGTAAAATCAAGTTTAAGGTTATGTTGAGCTGTCAAAATAACAGCTCTAAAAGAATGGAAATAAATTTCAATAGAATTTAGGTAGAAATAATAAACATGATATTTAAAGTTGGTTTAAAATAAAATAAATAAAATTAAGTTTAAGATATTTAAAGTTGGTTTAAAATAAAATAAGTAAAATCAAGTTTAAGGTTATGTTGAGCTGTCAAAATGACAGCTCTAAAAGAATGGAAACAAATTTGAATAGAATTTAGGTAGAAATGATGAACTTGATATTTATAATTGGTTTAAATGAAAACTAACCTGTCTAATGGTACGAAATTCATCTTCCAAATTATGAGCCCAAACGTCCCTGATGCCACACTCTTCATTATTGGGATGTTGCGAACTGCCTATTGTGGCGGCGGGCATCTCGCTCTTATCGCTGGTCAGTTGGGTCCACGGGTTTTGTACCCAGATAACATTCGTATGAGAAGGGGCCGGTGGCTCTGCAATGGTATTGGTAGTGGTGGTCCCGTAAATGACTCTACCCGATGATGAAGCGCTCCGAGTATGGTAACAATGATGGTGATGGTGGTCGTCCTCCTTAATATTGACGGCGTTCAGCTGCACCTCGATGTCATTCTCATCGATTAATCTCATTGATGTAATTTTGCAATGTCTGTAAAGAAAGAACGAAAAAAAAAGTAAGGTTAGTTTTTTGATGTTTGATGATTAAATGTGTTTGTGTGAGTTTTGTTTGAAAAAAAGTTTGATGGGGAATTGAATTGAGTTAATAAAATGTATGAGGATTGTGTTAAAGACGGGTAAATCAGAAAAATTAACCTCTCTACGTCGTCACACCACATCAGAGACAGATCAGAGACGGATTATTTATACGTCAAGAAACAACAAATGAAACGGATCCCTTTTTTTTGCCATTTACCGCTACGTACCCATTTCGTCTATCCCCCGTTTTTAGTGCAGCTGTTTGGGCCCCCGAAACGTGTTTACGATGAAAAAAATGCGATAACCCTTTGTGTGATTGCGAGACTCCACTGACATAAATTTTTACCGAAACCCGAGATACGAACCGAAAACGCGGGCCTCACTTTCAATTAAACCGCAATATAAAGAAAAAAAACGCGCACACCCGCAACAAACTAATACGTTATACTCACTATTTAACACCTTTAATTAATTAAAAAACTATCCGGAAATCATGCAAACTCCTTTTAATTTCTGATATTTCCATACGTTGTCATTTGACGCCATCTTTTTCTCGGCGTCCAAACGCAGTCTATCTTCAAATCTAACCTTAATAAACAAAAAATTCCCTACATTTTTTTGCGTTATTAAACTAAATTGTTATATTTTTCATACTCATTAAAACAATTAAAAGAAATATATCGTTTTCAATTTTAAGCATTTTTAAAAGTACTTAAATAAATCGATTTAGTACAAAGCGCCATCTTTTATTTGATAGGAACACCACGTCACTCAAATCAAACTGTAATATCCTACATTAAAAGCGGGAAATTCAAATTTGATTCTGACACATGATAAAATCAATTTAATATTTTCGTGTACATAAATTACTCGCGTTAATGTAAAAAACGTAAATTAAGTTAGCTTAATTAAAAGGGGGAAAAGAGAAAAGGTTAATTGTGAAAAATTGAAAGGTTAATTACCCTTACTACAGTTGTGAATACAAATTGTAATTAAGCTATCATTTTCCTTTACTGAAGCATTTTATTAGATGTTCTCGTTTGGTTTTATGAAGTAATAAAAAAAAGTTTAATAAAAACATAAACATTTTTTTATTATGATTTTTTAAATCCATTTATGCATGTTATATTGCAATAAATTTTAAAAATTTATATTTAAAAATCGTATCTCAATAATGAATTTAATTATGATGCTGACGTTTAAAAACATTTTCAGGGAAATTTAATAATGATTTAATCCATTTTAAAATAAACTTTTATGTATCAAATTGTATTAACCCTTTGTGTCCCAAGAAGTCAAAAATTTTAAAACTGTGTGACAGAATTAAAACGGTATCAAAAAACACTCAGTAAAGGCCTTTGAAATCAATTTTAGCAAAATATGCAATCTCCCCATTCCAGAGGGATAATGGTACTTGAGAGTACCACAAGCATTGCACTTCCTCTTTCTTTTGTGTATATTGTGTTAATTTGAATATTTATTTATCAGACCTGTAGCTACAGAACGACGAAAATCTGATAGAATATTGAGAAAAAATATATTGAGCAAAAACTAACATTTTCGCATAATCTAAGTGTCAAAAAAGATGCTAATTCAAAAATGCCTGGAAGCCGTGTTTATTCAAATTAAGAAATTAAACTTATTTTAAATTGAAGCTTAAAGCTTTCTGTTTAAATCGATATATAATAATCGTTGAGTTGAATTGGAAAAATATTCAGAAAAAAAATTTTGAAACAAACCCTACATTTTCGTATAACCTAAAAGTGTCAAAAAAGATGCTAATTTAAAAATTCCTGGAAGCCGAATTTATTGAAATTAAGGAATGAGACTTGTTCTAAATTAAAGCTCAAAGCTTTCTCTTTAAAATGATGTATAATAATTGTTGGGTTGGATTGGAAAAATATTGAGAAAAGAAATTTTGAAACAAACCTTACGTTTTCGTATAACCTAAAAGTGTCAAAAAATATGCTAATTTAAAAACTCCTGGAAGTCGTATTTATTGAAAATAAGGAATGAGACTTGTTCTAAATTAAAGCTCAAAGCTTTCTCTTTAAAATAATATATAATAATTGTTGGGTTGGATTGGAAAAATATTGAGAAAAGAAATTTTGAAACCAAACTTACATTTTCCTATAACCTAAAAGTGTCAAAAAAGATGCTAATTTAAAAATTCCTGGAAGCCGTATTTATTGAAATTAAGGAATGAGACTTGTTCTAAATTAAAGCTCAAAGCTTTCTCTTTAAAATGATGTATAACAATTGTTGGGTTGGATTGGAAAAATATTNATTTTAAAACTGTGTGACAGAATTAAAACGGTATCAAAAAACACTCAGTAAAGGCCTTTGAAATCAATTTTAGCAAAATATGCAATCTCCCCATTCCAGAGGGATAATGGTACTTGAGAGTACCACAAGCATTGCACTTCCTCTTTCTTTTGTGTATATTGTGTTAATTTGAATATTTATTTATCAGACCTGTAGCTACAGAACGACGAAAATCTGATAGAATATTGAGAAAAAATATATTGAGCAAAAACTAACATTTTCGCATAATCTAAGTGTCAAAAAAGATGCTAATTCAAAAATGCCTGGAAGCCGTGTTTATTCAAATTAAGAAATTAAACTTATTTTAAATTGAAGCTTAAAGCTTTCTGTTTAAATCGATATATAATAATCGTTGAGTTGAATTGGAAAAATATTCAGAAAAAAAATTTTGAAACAAACCCTACATTTTCGTATAACCTAAAAGTGTCAAAAAAGATGCTAATTTAAAAATTCCTGGAAGCCGAATTTATTGAAATTAAGGAATGAGACTTGTTCTAAATTAAAGCTCAAAGCTTTCTCTTTAAAATGATGTATAATAATTGTTGGGTTGGATTGGAAAAATATTGAGAAAAGAAATTTTGAAACAAACCTTACGTTTTCGTATAACCTAAAAGTGTCAAAAAATATGCTAATTTAAAAACTCCTGGAAGTCGTATTTATTGAAAATAAGGAATGAGACTTGTTCTAAATTAAAGCTCAAAGCTTTCTCTTTAAAATAATATATAATAATTGTTGGGTTGGATTGGAAAAATATTGAGAAAAGAAATTTTGAAACCAAACTTACATTTTCCTATAACCTAAAAGTGTCAAAAAAGATGCTAATTTAAAAATTCCTGGAAGCCGTATTTATTGAAATTAAGGAATGAGACTTGTTCTAAATTAAAGCTCAAAGCTTTCTCTTTAAAATGATGTATAACAATTGTTGGGTTGGATTGGAAAAATATTGAGAAAAAAAATGTTGAAACAAACCTTACGTTTTCGTATAACCTAAAAGTGTCAAAAAATATGCTAGTTTAAAAATTCCTGGAAGCCGTATTTATTGAAATTAAGGAATGAGACTTGTTCTAAATTAAAGCTCAAAGGTTTCTCTTCAAAATGATGTATAATAATTGTTGGGTTGGATCGTAAAAATATTAAGAAAAAAAATGTTGAAACAAAACTTGCATTTTCGTACAACCTAAAAGTGTCAAAAAAGATGCTAATTTAAAAAATTCCTGGAAGTTGTATTTATTGAAATTAAGGAATGAGACTTATTTTAAATTAAAGCTCAATGCTTTCTTTTTAAAATGATCTGTAATAATCACACCTAATAACCATTTATCAAGGAGATATCTTTTTGAAGAACAAAATTCAAAAACCCCACTTTTCACTAAACTTCTAACCTCATATCTGGACGAATAAGTTAAAATATACCTAAAAACCCTACAGTGCAGATTACGTCATTTTTTATACAGATTCTTTCTTGTATAGCAAAAAGTACCGACTGCTCTAAATGAACCGAATAGATGACTAAAGTTTAAAATGAGTGTTTAAAACTACCGATACTTTAAAGTAGCGTCGGGACACAAAGGGTTAAACTACCAACGATAACATAACATTAACAGCTAAACAATATCGGTGACAGAAAGAGCTTAACACATTTCTAATTTAACACTCTTGTCATCATCATGTGGAGCGAACCCAACCTCCCTTGGTGCAGAAACAATGAAGTCCATGTTTGACATTAATCCGAACAAAGTAGAAGGAACTTTCACTCGTAGAAGGAAGCTACAATTCAGAACCCTCTTCATTGAAGACAGAGCTATTAACCTCAAAACACAAGAATACCTAGGGGTAATACTGGATAGTAAATTAAAGTGGAACTCCTACATAATCAAGGTGAGGAAAAAGGTCATTATGGCTAACTAGATCTGCCACAGGCTTCTTGGAAGGAACTGGGGTCTTAAACCACAAATGGCCTACTGGGCTTATGTGGCAATAATTAGATCCATGGTCGCCTGTGACTCATTAGTTTGGTGGCCAAAAACAAACTCGACCCATGTCTAAACCACTTGATTGAAATTAAAACCCATCGTATATCGACAGAATATAATTTCGACGAGCCATATAAGGTCATATTTAGAAGCAAGGATGATTGGACGAAGGGTGAGCCTCAACTCAAAAGAGGAGCCCTTGCTTGGTACACCAATACTTCAAAGACAGTTGGAACCGGAGTAAGTATGGGCATTAGTGTACCGTTGACTGCTTAAGGGAGGTTCGTTCTGTAATCGGTAACTTATATGAAAGGGTTTTCGATCTCGAAATGTACTCCCGGCGGAATTGCCTGCTAATTCATGGAATTTCGGAGGATGTAAAAGAAAATAGATTAAAGACGTCAATATTGGGGCTGATATGCTGTACCGCAGTCACCGCCTTGTGGCTCTAAGGCGATAAGATGCATCTGGCTCTGGTTCGTCGCCACATCCTCGTTCCATCATAGTCAAATTTGTCACCTATAACCTACGCAATCTAATTTGGAACAATAAGAAACAATTGAAGAGAAAGCGATACTGTATATCTGAGTCTTCGCCTCTATTTGAAAGCTAAAGCTGTCGTCGGTCCTCGCAACGCTTGGATGTCTGATGGACGTCCATTTGTCGGCCTATCAAAGGATAAACAGAAGATTATCCGGAGAATGTCCGATCTTGATGCATTCACGTAGGATTTGTACCCGAGCCACCAGGTCGGAATAACTATTGGTTATTTTGTTTTGTTTTTTTTTGTCTTGCTTTTCTCTTTTTATTTAAACTCGTTTGCCCCATTATGTACGATATATCTTTTTAGAAGTGGTTGACCTGCTCCGTTCTGTCACTGTATCGTCTGTCACTGGCTGGTTTTTGAATGACTCAATCCGTAATTGCGTTGCGTCACTGAAGTGAAGAGTAAATTGAAATTTATTCTTTTTCCACTGTTATTATACGATCTTACCAGTTATATAATGATGGACCTAACTAAAGCATTTGACAGTGTCCACCATAACATCTTATTGAAGAAGTTAGAAGCTATAGAGATACGAGGACTTGCGCTGGACTGGTTCAGATCTTACTTGTTAGAAAGAGAACAGCGGGTGGTCTCGTATGATCAAACTGGTGCTGAAGTTACTTCAAACTGGACACATTAGTTTTTGACAAACATATAACATAGAACATATTTCGGGACAATTGTGCACGACCATTTATCTCGTAAGAAATCTATTTAGTAAAATCAGTACAAAACTGATGTTGCTGATTTATTTTTCTTTATTTCACTCTGTTGCATCGTATGCTATAATATCATGGGGTCATTCTTACCACATGCATAGAATCTTTAAATTGCAACGACGGGCTATACGTATTGTCATGTGATTGCAGTATAGAGATGATGTGAGGGATTTTTTTGTAAGTCACAATATAATGACAGTTCCATGTCCATATATATATATAGAACTTTAATATATTTAAAAGGTAATCTCTTTAGATACCAAACACTTTAGAGTGTGCATAATCACGCCGTACGATCGCACCAAAATATCAGAACCCTTCTTACAAGAGTGAATAGAGGTCGAAATGCTGTTAACCATTTTAGGCCGTCACTTTATAATAAATTGCCACAAGATGTAAAGGATCTTCCAGTGAAACATTTTAACACTAGAATAAAAGACTACTTGCTTAAACGTGCCTTTTATTCCGTAGAAGACTTTGACTTTACATAACTAATTAAGATTTGTTTAACTTGTGCAAAGACAATGTATTTTAATTTTATTATTTTATTTTATGTATTTTATGTGACTTGTGTAATGAATGTAATGTTTGTGACACCAATAAATCTAAATCTGAAAGGTTCTGCGAGGCGTCCCACAAGAATCAATATTGGGACCTTTCCTTTTTATCCTCTATATATCAATGATCTTCCAGATGTGATAGAAGATCTACTAATCCTTTTTGCTGATGACTCCACTGCAGTATTAACTACAAAAACTGAGGAATAAATGTCAGAATTGGTTCAGCTCAATCTAGGTAAACTGCAAACTTGGTTTTCAAATAACAACTTACAAAAAACAGACGTTATAACAATAGGAACTCCTAAAAAAACGAATTAGATCTAATATTCAATGGTACAAAACTTATCTGCAAGGAAGAGGTTGTGTTTCAGGGGGTTAAGATTAATCATCAGCTTTCATGGAAGTTGGAACAGTTAAAATATGACATCAATAAATTAGTATGGATTCAAGAAAACAACATGTCTCTTATTTTCTGAGTAACCATTTATGTTTGTATTGTCATAATGTGGGCCGATCCTTGCGGTACTGCAATACAAGGCCAACCCGTGACAGAAGCGGAGCAAGCCCCTACATTCCGTCTATTTCCAAAAATCAGTTTAATATACTGGCCCCGCATGCGGGGCGTATCAGATATTAAGCTGATAAGAACAGATACTACACTTTGATCTTAGCCATAGGCCGAGAAGCGATACTGAACGAAACAGCTTTTTCCCGCTTAGTCCACGACATCCATACGATATTGAAAAGAATATTAGCGCGCCATCTATCGTTCAAAATCTTATAATGTCATGGGTGAATTCAATTTTGTGTCTCTTCACAAGTAGATTCTGTTAATGATGGTTTTAATTAACCGAAACCGGTACTGAAGGTAATTAAATTATCTCATCATCGTAACTGGAAATGGTGGCCCATGTTGCCGATTTAACCATATTTTAAAATTATGGTATTATTTATTAATCATAGGCATGACATAGGGTTACAACTCTTTTGTTTACAAGCGATGAGCGATCAAAGTTGAGCCAAAAATGTAGTCCAAGAGTTAAGCTAATTCTTAAGTTATGAAGTAAGTTAGAGAGTAAAATACACAATATTCGATATGGAAGGACGTAAAACAAGTAAAGTATTAGAGGATTTAGATTTTATTCTAATCAAGAATAACAGGCATAAATATTTTGCGAAATGTGGAACTTGTAGTAAATTGTTAACAAATACAACAGTCACTCGATTGAAATCGCACAAGTACTGGAAATAATTAGACTTTCCGAAATATATCCTGAGTTTAGCTGTTTCAATTTCCAATGTTATCGCTGGAACGCTTACAAAAGATTCTGTCAACAATTCGAATTCTCTTAACTAATATGTTTGATGTTAGAATTCCTAGTTTCGGATGATGGACAACTAAATTTAGTTAGTGAAGTAAGTTTCTAATTCTAACAAAAGCGTGCACAGAAGTATTTCATTACCAAGTATTATCTCATGCAGTGAAGAAGTTGCTATATCTTTAGGTACATAAAAATCCAACTTCCTTGGTTACCACGACTGCAATGACACCAAAACATTTCAAGAATGATGTACATACAAGAAAAGCTGAAGGTAACGCAGCTTTTATCATATGAAGGAGGAAAACATTCGGTATGCTTTTCATTATATTTTAGAAGCGCCATCTATGTCTTTCTATTGTTAAGTAAGTTTTTTTTTAATGGAAACATTTATTTTGTTCATCACTATGATATTCTCCATGACAAAATAAATACATTTATCTACAACTATTGAATTATCTATTCGTTATACAATTGATTTTTGACGGGTAATGACACTCATTACCCATGACAGACAAAGTGTTGAATAATGAGGCCATTATTCCACACTTCTGACACTGCCTACTAATCAAAAAATAAAATATTAACAGAAATGACAGCTTTCTTATATTGAGGTTATGTCTGAAATGTCTATCAAGTTTATTTTTTTTTCGTTTTTTTGATTTTTTTTTCAAAATTAAATAGTTGTAGATAAAGTATAGTATTCAACTTGCGTATAATGGATGTTACCCACTCAGATTACAACACTCGCTCGCTTCGCTCGCTCGTGTTGCAACTTCTTCTTCGTGGGTAACAGCCGCCATTATACGCTTGTTGAATAATATACTATTTTTTATTTAATGAATATTACGTATACTAAAAATGCAAATTGTAACCAAGGAACATCACAATTAACATCAAATAGGCTGGAAATATTTAAGTTTTGAAGGTTATCCATGTTGCAAGTGTAAATTTTTATATAAATAAAAACCAAATAATAACTTCTAACTTGCGTTTATTATCTATATCGGTACCGGTTTCGGAAATCAAATTTCCATCCTCAGCCGAAAGCTAAATACAAAAAGTATCAATAATAAAAATTGAAATCACAAAAAAACAATAACTTACTGTCGGTAATTGAAGCTAATAGAATCGAAAAAATTCTTGTAAAATTTGAGAAACCAGAGAAGTGACATGAAAAGTTTTTAAAAAAAATTAAATATTTGAATATAAAAATTTAAGTTCACTAGATTCGAAAATTATGTATCCAAAGTTCCAAAACAATATCAAAAGAACACAAAATTACAAATGGATTAATCTATCTTAATTGGTAAGTTAATTCGATCCTCTTCTCTCTGAATTGTACTAATTTATGTTTATTTTAGTTTCGAATCTTTTTATAACCAAATTTTACGACATACCACATTTTTCGCACATTCATTTGTAATTTTTGGTCTTTTGATATTGTTTTGGAACTTTAGATACATAATTTTCGAACCTAGTGAACTTAAAATTTTATATTCCATTTTCAAATTTCAAGATTTCTCATTTTCAAATCCTTTCAAAAACTTTTAATGCCAACTTCTTTGGTTTCTCAATTGTTACAAGAACTTTCTCGATTCGATTAGCTTCAATTACTGACAGTACGTTATTGTTTTTTCGTGATTTGAATTTTTATTACTGATACTTTTCTGCTAAGGATGAAAATTTGATTTCCGAAATCGGTAACGATAATAAACGCAAGTTAGAAGTTATTATTTGGTTTTTATTAATATGGAAATATTAAGGCGGTCATAATAGATGGTAGTTGTTTTAGTACCCATATCTGTCAACGTTTCCCTTAGCTACAAATTAACTTAATACCGGCTCGTAAAGTATAATACCTTACGAGCCGGTACATCGCCACTGCAACGTTTTCTACCGGATGATTAAAAGTTAGAATACAGCATTAATCGGCATAAATTACAGCACTATTTAATATTATAATTTAATTAATACCAATATCATATAAAAATAGTGAGTGTTGATCATAGATAACTAGAGGTGTTGACAATATATTAATTTGCACACAAATTTAATCTAATTTTAATTCCTTAATTTCTGTCAATTTAGTACCTATAATTTTTTCTCAATTCAACCCTGTTCTCTTAGAAGTTAGTTCCTACGGGAGTTGGAACAGTTTGGATATGATATCAATAAATCAGTATGTATTCAAGAGATCAACATATGTCTCTTATTTTCTAAGTCACTACTTTATGTTTGAATTATCATAATGTGGGCCGATCCTTGCGGTACTGCAATACAAGGCCAACCCGTGACAGAAGTGGAGCAAGCTCCTACCTTCCGTCTATTTCCAAAAATCAGTTTAATATACTGGCCCCGCATGCGGGGCGTATCAGATATTAAGCTGATAAGAACAGATACTACACTTTGATCTTAGCCATAGGCCGAGAAGCGATACTGAACCAAACAGCTTTTTCCCGCTTAGTCCACGACATCCATACGATATTGAAAAGAATATTCGCGCGCCATCTATCGTTCAAAATCTTATAATGTTATGTAAGGTAAATTCAATTTTGTGACGCTTGATAAGTAGTGTAATAATAACCCATTATCAGTAATTTAGTCTTGTTTGATTATCGTATTGATCGTAGAAGAGTTTTTTTTGAACAATTATAAAATAATGTTAGATACTATACGCTAGTGTAGTTTATTGTTCTTTAATGGTCTAATCCTAAAGTTTCACTTGTAAAGTCGATGCGAAGTAATTTTAAAGATTCGGTATCAGATAACCTCAATTTAAATTTTTCAAAATTATTTATTTAAATCTTTATCTACCCGGATCATACCTATTTAGAACGATAAACTTAACTTGGTTAACAAAGAAAATAATTAATATTTGTATGGAATAATGAAATTTGGATGAAAATTTACAAAATTAATTTGAACATATTGGAAAATTTATAGTTGAGATCAGAAGAAAATGAATGGATATTTGAAAATTGATTTAAAAGAGCATCAAAATTACGAAATATCACGCATAATTATAAATAATTTTAAAAATTTAAATAATAATTTGACAAATTGAATTAGAGACATTTCAAATGTCAAAGTTGGCTACATTGAAAAAACTAAGACACAAATTCCAAATCCATAAATTTAACCAATCAGGAGAGGTTATTTGGAAATTTAACATCCGAAAAACGGAATTTATCAACAAAAAGAGTGTGCTTCCTGTTGTCTAAAGAAACACACACATTTTTTTTGCTCTGCTGAAAATTATTTAAATCAACGTGTTAACGAGTTTAAAAAAATATATCCGTTCCTGTTCAACTCTGAAAAAACAATTCATCCTGTTCCTATTAAAGAAGAATATCCGTTCCTGTTCAATAATTTCGAAGAAACGATTAAATTCGCTCCTGATCAAGTAAAGCAATTGGTTCCGTTTCTGGTAGAAACCATCATCACTAGTGAAGAGAAAAATTGGTTCTCAATCCTGAATCCAACTGTTCCTGTCACGAAGAAAATATTATTCTGAGTTTGACCTCCAAGGTTCCCATAGAAACAAATTGGCTAAGTTATTTTTTTTTATAATTTATTGTTTTTGTTGATACATTTTTTAAAGAAAAAAACTCTTCTTACCTTCAATAAGAGAAGTTCTTGATAAATTCAATATAAATTTTGAGATTACTATTACAATTTCCTAATTAATTTAATATTTGACGAGTTGTTTTACATATCTGAGTTGATAAATATTACTTCGAATCAACTAATTTAGAATATTTGTTTATATAATCAGTATATTTTGTTAATTTTGTCGACAACATCTCAATTTGATTGCACCTTAAGTTGTGCACATGTTTGTCTTGACAGTATTACCAGAACCTGCCTTAACCCTGAGATAATTCGACAATTCTGTTTAAATATTTAAATTTTTTTCAATTTAATAAAAAAACAAATTATTATAAAATTTAGTAATGTTGTTTTCATTAAAATAATTGTTTTCAAAAGAAGAGGGACTATTTGCGGTCCATTTGGAAAAACATTACAGTAGATTCGGTTAATGATGACTTTAATTAACCGAAACCGGTACAGAAAGTAATTAAATTATATACAGTGTGTCCGTAAAGTAACGGATATATGCGATAAAATTATAAACGGTTTATGAAAAAATCCCTGAAACGGGTCTAAAGATTTAAATTTTTTGCAATCTTTTGGTGAAGATTTCAATTTTTTTCCGCCATTTTTAAACGAGTTATGACGCCATCAAAACTTTTTTCAAATGGCATTCCCCCATTTTTATTACGGAATATGAAAGTGGGCGTTTTTCTGAATCTACTACAGTCAATATTAATATTAGTTACATAAGAAAATTTTCGAGAAAAATTACTTTAAAGTGTACCTACTTCAAATTTGTTGACATGATAAAAATAGCAGTAGCCATGAGTAACTATGGTAACCAATTGTTTTAAACAATTTTTTAAGTGTCAAAGATGATTTAGTAAGTAGTTCTCTTCCTTATTGCAACATTTCCTGATCGAACACTACTTAGCTCATTAGTACGGTAAGTCTGGCTGTGACTAAATTTGAAAAGCATGACCATCTTTGAGATTTCCCGAAGTCTGCCCGACCGAATGTTTCAGGGGAGGTTCAACAAATGGTGGTTTTGACTGGGCAAGAAACCCTTATGTTACTGTCAGGGGTATTGGGTCACATTTGGACATTAGTAAATTATTAGTAAAAATCGCAAAATATTTCTCCTATAAAGTAAACCTCATTCACAAGCAATGAGTCGTAGTTTTTCCAAGAACAATTTTGCTACGATGACGAAGACTTTATCAAAAACATATTTTTTCCGACGAGGAAACATTCACATTGAATACAAATAAATAGACAAAATTGTCAGTATTGGTCAACCCAAAATCCACATTGGGCAAGAAAGTCGCACACCCAATATCCGCAAAAGATCAATGTGTGGAACGAAGGATACGAGATAGTATCCTGATTTGAAGAAGTTAATGTTTGAAGTAATTTTTCTCGAAAATTTTCTTATGTAACCAATATTAATATTGAGTGTACTAGATTTTGAAAAAGAATTACTTTCATATTCCGTAATAAAAATGATGAACTGCCATTTGAAAAAAATATCGATGACGTCATAACTCGTTTAAAAATGGCGGAAACAAAATGGAAATCTATACCAAAAGATAGCAAAAAATTTAAATCTTTAGACCCGTTTCAGGGATTTTTCCATAAACCGTTCATAATGGTTTTATCGCTTATATCCGTTACTTTACGGACCACTGTATAATATTACGAATTTTGTAGACACTGGTTACTCATGAAGAAATAGAATTAAATAATTGTTTGACAAAATGTATTTTTATTTTGAGCCGCAACATTTTAAAAATTTTGTAAACAAGTTAGGAAGCGGGTCGTTCTAGGCTCCATTCTAGTACAACTTTATCTACAACTTTGCTGGACAATATTTACAAATAGAACATAACTGAAGCTTCTAAGTTTGTTACAAGTGAATCTGCTATGATTATTGATGGATGGAAAAATACGTACAAAAACAGTTGTTTGTGTCTTGCACAATGCTAATGGTAACAAAGCATGCTTCGTTAATGCATGGGATTTATCAGGAGAACCGGAAATAGGTGAGAAACTTTCGGAAACAGTAATTTCTGCCATCAAATTAGCCAACGAAACTTTCAATGCGGAAGTATATGCCATTGTATCAGATGATGCCTCTGTAATGGTGAAAATGGGTGGTATGTTAAAACATGTTGTCTTGCAGCAGTTATACAGCTAACTTACTTGCAAAAAATGTACGCAATAAAATTCTAACAGATAACGTTACAAACATTTTACGGAAGTTCAAAAATATTGATCTGGAAAGAAAAATGATTGAAAAAGGTGGTCATAGGATGAAATCACCTTGGGATACTTGTTGGTGCTCCTATAGGAATTATATTTCATTTTTAAAAAATTGTTGCTGCCGATATAAAAGGAAAAACTTTAAAATCTGTATCAAATCTATACATCGAAGAATTCATAGAAAACGTTAGAAGCTATATGTATACAACTTCTAGATCCCATCTGCGAATTAATTAACACTTGCTATCAAGAGCAATTTCGAGACGAACTAAACAAAAGAGAAGATATGGGTCTTAATATACCGGGTGAGGCAGTTAAATTGAAACGACCTTATAACTCATAAACCATCAATTTTGTGGAAAAACGTTTCAGATAAAACTTTTATCATATGAGAGGGGAAAGCATTCGGTATGGTTTTCATTATATTTTAGAAGCGCCATCTATGTCTTTCTATTGTTAAGTAAGTTTTCTTTAAATGGAAACATTTATTTTATTTGAAACATTTTTTATTTAATGAATATCAAGGTTTGTAAAGCGTATTGTACCAATGGTACAATATGGTACAATACGCTTTACAAACCTTGATGAATATTACGTATACTAAAAATTCAAAGTGTAACCAGGGAACACCACAATTAACATCAAGTAGGCTGGAAGTATTAAGGCGGCTATAATAGATGGTAGTTAGTTATTTATGTAACTGTTGTCATATCCGCGAGGTGGTGTATCATTTATACTCAATACGTGTTTGATGGACTTTCTTGAATAATTAAACGACTTTATGGCTTTTGCGGGAAATTTATTTTTGCCAATTTTAAAGCAGAATCTTGTACATCTTGTATATGACAAAATCGTAAACAACAACAACAACTATTTTTATATCACTATGCTTACAACATGTAAATCGTTAACAGGTAAAGTGATCTAAATACTTATTATAAAATAAACGTTGATCAAAATAATTATCAACTAAATTATTCTAACACCCTCCCTCAACGTTTATAATGAATATTCTAATCAAATTAATCCTAAACCTTTTCTAAACTTCCTAAGTTTTATTTTATCTAACGGTTTAGTCAGTATATCAGCTATCATGTCTTCAGTAGGTAAATATTTTATATTTATTTTATTTTTATTTACTAAATCCCTTATATAATGGTATTTCGTATCTATGTGCTTAGTTCTTTTCTTTAACTGGTCATTTTTGGTAAGTTTAAACACATATGCAATTAGGTGATCCGTTGATTGATCTGGGCTTGATTTTATTTGTAATTTTAAATCAATGGTATTTTTCAAATATCTAAATACTCGTTGCACTTCTATCCAATCCCTTTTCATTGGATTCGTTACTTTCTGTGCTAAAATAGATACTGAAGCAGAAATATCTGGTCGAGTATTATTTGCAATATACAGTAAAGCTCCAATTGCACTTCTGTACTGTTTTTCGTCAAATTTTTCGCTTCCGGTTAAATCATCTTTTCTATATCCTGTGTTTATTGGTATATCACTATTCTTAGCGTCTTCTAAGCCAAATTCTTTTAATTTTCTTGATATATATTTTCTTTGATGTAATTGAAAATGCTGACCATCTCTTTCTATTTGAACACCTAGAAATTCTGTAATTTCTCCTAACAATTTAATTTTGAAATAATTATTTAGTGCTCGCTCCATATTATCAAAAGTTTTATCAAATTTTGCTACACAACATATATCATCTACATAGATAGCTAAGTATAACATATCTTCATTAACTTCTTTAAAATATAAACAATGATCATTTTCGCTTTGTTTAAAATTATTTTCAATCAAAATTTTCTGAAATTTTTTAAACCATTCGTTAGCACCTTATTTTAATCGGGAATTTTATTTTTGCCAATTTTAAAGCAGAATCTTGTACATCTTGTATATGACAAAATCGTAAACAACAACTATTTTTATATCACTATGCTTACAACATGTAAATCGTTAACAGGTAAAGTGATCTAAATACTTATTATAAAATAAACGTTGATCAAAATAATTATCAACGTCGTTATTGCCAAAATCAAAAAAAAAGTAACAAAAACTAGTATAAACTCTCTCCATTCCTTTCAATCTTGATCCAGCGTTCGAGCTCATTCTTTCCACCTACTCCTTTCCATACTTCTGTAGTTTGTAATTCTCTGTATATGTTCCCACCACTTAAGTTGCTTTTCTTCTATAAACCGTAATATTAATATAATGTAGGTTAAAATAAAAAATAATACTTTTCCTGAAAAATAAATCTCTCTATTTAATGTCTAACCGGTTTCGGCATACGCCATCATCAGAGACTTTAAGATAATATCATTAAATTTTATCAACATATGGAACTAATCTTTGTTGCACATAAAAACGGCTTATTAAAATACACGTTAAAAGTTAAAATGTATAAACGAATTAAAACACACGTTAAAAGTTACAAAATTGTAAAAATATAAATTAACAGAATTATATCCAGAATGGCGACACTTATGGTATGGGCCAAAATCATGCCAAAATAATTGTGTTAATTTATATTTATATTTTTTTAATTTTTTAACTTTTAACGTGTATATTAATAATCCGTGTATATATGCAACAAAGATTAGTTCCATATGTTGATAAAATTTAATGATATTATCTTGATCTCTCTGATAATGACAATAATTAACTGACAGTATTCTGTATCTCTTCTCGTTATTCTTCTGATACGTCTCAGATATTTCATTTCTGCTACTTGTATCTTATTCCATTGTATTTTACTCAATACCCACGTACTTTGTAGACACTAAGTTTTGTCTTCCGCGACCCTTTTCTTTTACTAATAATCTTGTTGTTCATAGCATAATATAACCTCACCGACTTATCTATCTTCTCTATCGTAACTCACAAGTACTGAAATGTTTCTACTTACTTTACCTGTGTTTCCTCTATTTCAATCTTAATCTCTATATGTTTTTTGCCTACTATCATTACTTCTTTGTTATTCTTTTTAATACTTGTTCCATTTTTCCAAGTTTCTTCTTCTGGTTGCGGAATTAAAATGAAGTCTTCAGCGAGAGCTCCTTCAGATACTTATACTATTTTAAGAATATGTTTTAATCGCAGCATACATAAAAGTAATGAAAAGTGTTGGACTTAAGATACCCCCATGTCTTAGTCTTGCAAATGGTTCTGATTCTATGTGTATTAGCTTACTATCTATTTTTCTAACATTAATATATTCCAAAGCTTTTTTTTTTCATTCCCCATCAAACTCTTTTTCTAAATCTATAAATGCCAAAAACCCTTTCTCTTCTCCTTGGAACCTTTCTATACTATTTGTCTCATGGAAGCCAATCCTGGTCGATGTTCATGTTTAATTTGAGAGATATTAAAAATTGCAGAAAATTCCAAAAATCACACCGACTTTGTTTAGGAAGGTTAAGGAATTATTTACAACTTAAGTTATGCTTGAAATCTTATAAAGTCTATATACCACTTCGGAAGACTTCGGTTTGTTTCAAGGAATACAATATTTAACGTATATCATTCATATCGAAAGATAGTAGCTTATAGGCAGTAACGTGCTTTTTAATATATACAATATTTGTTTAGATTAAGGTAAAGTGAGCCAATCCTTACCTTATTAATTATATTTTTAAGCCCTATTTTGTCTCTTACGCACATTCTAAATGCTATATGAAACTCAGAATCAGCAACTCTTAATTTAGCGGTGATCCAAATTCCTTTTGTAACTTTTTCGAATATATTTTAAAGCCTTCTTTTGCATCTTACGCACATTCTAAATGTTGCATGAAAACTAAAATTTGCAATTCTTAATTTGGCGGTGATCCAAATTCTTTTTCTATCGTTATCTGCAAAATATCGTGCATTTTAATTAACTACTCGTTTCTGACGTTGTTCTGAAATAATTTATTGACGATTTTAATTAAATGCGAATACATACTGGGTACAAAAATTTACTTTACATCTCCACGATGCAGCGTTAACAAGCTGTAGACGAATGAATGTAAATTGCATCTTCGTAGACATCTATGAACCGACGATTAGTTGTGACATTTATGTCTTGGCAATAAACGTGTACTGGTAGTAGGATTATCCCCAAGTTCCTGCAAGTTTTCGATGTCGGCCGGAGCGATACATCATGTCTCCACTGCGCGTATTTCTACGTTATTAGTTATGTGATATTGTGCAATACAATGTACAATATACACAATGTAATGCATGCGCTTAAAACTTTTATCATTCTCTAATAGTATACCCTGCTGTATTGAATTTAAAACCTTTCGAAGGTTTCAATAGTTAATAAATGGTACCCGCTGAACATTTAATAACTTCAAAATCAAGTAAATTGTTGTCTAGGCATATTAATTATGTGTAATAAGCCGTAAACTGCTAAACACAAGTTCTTCCTTGAAACAACTTGGGGTATGGGAAATGTTATAAAATAATTTGTGGAGTACCAAAACATCAAATCATAGGTGAGTGTCGTTTTCAAAAATTGATTTTTATACAACTTAGAAATATTCATAAAAACATTTTATATTGAACTATAACTCAACAACTTAAATTTACTGTTATATCGCGATAATTTGAAGATATATTAACAACCAAACCTATTATTACAATATATTACTTACTGCAAATAGTATGGTGATCTTGAAAACTAGCTGAGATATAAATAAGACTAAAATGAGGAAAAAATTGCAGTTCTGCATGATCTAAATTTAACGCACATTTACAGTTTTTACAATGGTTAAAAGTAGATAATAATAATAATAATAGTTTATTTCTTAAATATACAAAACATGGTACATTCAATTCGTCAATAAAAAAGAAAAAAACAGAAAAGAAATACATGAAATTAACTTCAAGTTCCTCTTCCTCTCCCTCTGCTAGGTAATACCCTGCATCTTACTTTCATAGTATTCTTGAATTGAATAAATTTCATTTTCTTTTAGGTGTTTCTTCACTTCTGCTTTAAATTTCTTCTCGTCTAATTGTTTTGTTCTTGATGGTAAAGCATTATACCGGGTGTCCCTCAAAAGTGGCTCACCCCCATATTTTTCTTTATTATTGGTGATATAAGAAAAGCATTTGGAATGCATAGTTAGGTCGCTAAAACGGATTATTACGACATGAAATCATTCTTTTTGTACTTTCGGTTACACCGGATGTGAGTACTAATTTCGCTATCTTTTTAAATCTATAATTTTTTTTTCTTCCGTTGGGTAGACAGTATAATTTCACAAAACTTTTACTTGAAAAAATTTTCTCGATCGCTTATAATTTTTGAAAAAAAAATTATTTTCGTTATTTTTTAACGTTTTAGTACCTTCGGAAAATGTATTACAACTTTTGACGCCTAGTAGCTAGGTTAATAGTACAAACTACGTTATGTCCTCTTGATTTGCTATTCCTCAAGCAGTGATCACTGCTATGCTTTAGTTAGTGGTTCTTTTTTAATAATGGTGTAAATTAACAGTTGTATTAAATTAGTTTTAAAAGAAAAACGCTATCCAACAATTAATTTTAATTCTATTGTAAGTTCAAAAAAACTAATTTTCTAAATTTTCAAAATGCTCCCTCCTCGATTTTGACATAATTGTATCTTGCGTATTGTCGATCTAACGACTCGACGTTATTCCTGCGGAGATATTCAGGTAATACAATTTCTAACTCGATTTATTTTCCAATACCTCACGAGACCTTACTGGTGTATTATACAGCTCATTTTTGATTTTGCCCCATAAAAAGAATCTAAAGGTGTGAGGTCAGGTGATCTGAGAGGTTTTAACCAACATAAAATAAACAATCCAAATTATAATGTACAATGGACATTGTAAGTTACTATCAGCTACAGAACATTTAGTGTAAAAGAACAAAAAATAAAGAAAAAAATAAAAAATCAAAAATAATTGAATTAAACTTAATTGTTTGATCGCGTTTTTCTTTTAAAATTAATTTAATACAACTGTTAATTTACACCATTATTAAAAAAGAACCACTGACTAAAGCATAGCAATGATTACTGCTCGAGAAATAGCAAATCAAGAGGGACATAACGTAGTTTATACTATTAACCTAGCTACTATGCGTCAAAAGTTGTAATACATTTTCCGAAGGTACTAAAACGTTATAAAGTAACGAAAATAATTTTTTTTTCAAAAATTATAAGTGATCGTGAAAATTTTTTCAAGTAAAAGTTATGTGAAATTATACTATCAACCCAACTGAAGAAAAAAAAATTATAGATATAAAAATAGAGAAATTAGAACTCACATCCGGTATAATCGGAAGTACAAAAAGGATGATTTCATGTCGTAATAATCCGTTTTAGCGACCTAACTATGCATTCCAAATGGTTTTCTTATAACACCAATAATAAAGAAAAATATGGGGGTGAGCCACTTTTGAGGGACACCCGGTATAGTTTTATTGAAATATATTTGAATGTATTTTGTGACTTCTGTACTCTGTGTAAGGGTACCAGTAAATTTTTTCCATTTCGTGTACTGTAGTTGTGAGAGTCTATATTTCTTTCCAATGTTTCTCTTTGCGCATGAACATATTGTAGACAAGAAAAAACAAAACAGGATGGTATTGTTTGTATCCTCAATTCCCTAAAATAACCTCTGCAACTTTCTCTATAACCTAATTTTTTAAGTATTCTAATTGCTTTTTTTTGCAATTTAAAAATCTCAACCGCTTCACTAGATCCGCCCCAGGTAAGTATGCCATATATCGCCATACTATGAAAGTACGCAAAATATACATTCCTTATTTCTTCCTCCGGTAAACTTTTTGTTAACATTCTTAAACAATACAGTGCCGTTGCCAATTTTCCTTTCAATTTTTTTATGTGGTCCCTCCATGATAGAGTTTCCGATAGTGTAACTCCTAGAAACATTGTAGTATTATCTCTAACCTCCTGGTTTTGTTTTGTGAAGAAGGTAAGTACGTGTGTTTTTTCTTTGTTCAGTTGTAGATTATTTACTTCGAACCAATTTTTTGCTTCATTTAATGTTATATTTGTTTTTTCTTTTAGGTCTTCTAAGTCTTTAGAACTATTTATGAATGAGGTGTCATCAGCATACAAACACATTGAGTCTGCCTTTATATTTTTTGGTAAATCGTTTAAATATAACAGGAATAAAACTGGTCCGAGCACAGAGCCCTGTGGTACTCCTGTTTCTACTGTTCTCCATTCAGAAATTGTTCCCTTCCAGTGTGTCTGTTGTTGTCTATCCTGAAGATATGAAGCAATAAGTTTATTTCCATTTTCATTTATGCCGTATTTATCTGTTTTTTTCAGAAGAATTTGGTGATTCACTGAGTCAAAAGCTTTACTCAGGTCACAGAAAACTACTTGTGTATAATTTTGCGTATCAAAACCAGTTATTATACTTTGGATTACACTAAGCAGTGCTGATGTTGTTGATTTTCCTTTTTGATATGCATGTTGATATTGTGTTATTAGATTATTGTCTTTTATGTGGTCCATGATCCTGTTTCTTATTGCAGTTTCAAAGACTTTGGATATTACGGGTATTATTGATATCGGTCTGTAATTACTTTTATTATTCGCATCCCCTTGTTTATGAATTAGAGTTACTCTTACATATTTCAGTTCATTTGGAAAAACACCGTCTCTTAAGCATTTATTTAATAGGTTACACAATATTTCCCTTATTATGGGTTCTATATTCTGGAGTAATTTTGTTGTCATTCCATACACATCCTCAGTGTTTGTTTTATTCAAGTTGTTTATTGTCCCTTCTATCTCTTCCTCTTCAATTTGTTTTAGTTGTATAGCTTCAACTTGTTCTATTTGTTTGAACTCTATTGGATCTTTTTTTACCATGCTACTTGCTTTCGTTTGTACTATTTGTACATAGTAGTCGTTTAGGTCATTTGCCTCTAGATGTGATTCGGTTACTTTCCTTTGCAGCAGTTTTCCGGTTTCCTGTTTCACAACATTCCATGCAGCAGCTATCTTATTTTCAGAATCATTCACATAATCTTTGTAAGCTTCTTTTTTTGTTTCAGCTATAAGTCTTCTGAAATCTTTCTTTTTAGCCTTATACAGATCCCTGAATTTACTATCCTTCGTAACTTCTGCTACAGTGAAGATTGCATCCAGATTATTCTTCATTCTTCTTAGTTCGTCCGAATCCATTTTATAAAGGTAACCATAATAATATGATAAAGGTAACCATGAGTATCGTATTACCATGGAAAATGAAATAGCAGATGAAGCGATGATGATCAAATCACATATCGATGATATAATAACATGTATTACGCATGTTTCCAATATGCAATACAGAGTGTCCCGAAACTCAACGTCAAGCAGGTATCGGACGAGAAGCCAACCCATAACTGTTCTGGTAAAAATAAGAAAAAAATTCCATGTTTCTTAGTTAAGTGGTAATACACATATTTTTGAAAATGTTAAAAATCGTTCCAAATCAAAGTTGAGCCAAAAATTACATTTAATTTTTTATTTCAGCTATAAGTAAACCGTAGAATTTGCAATTTTGTATGTGTTTACTACTGGTTAACACCTTATTTTCAAGCATACCTTAAGCTTGTCTAGCGCCCTCTAAGGGGATGAAATTCACAACCCTTTTGATTTTTTTATAAGAACTTTTTAAAGCCATGGAACATAAAAAACTATGGGTTGTAATGTTCATTCTTTAATGGACCCCTTATTTCCTTAAAGATAATAGTTTGCTTGAGAATATGGCTTTAACCAATAAATAAGTACATACAAACAAAATTTCAAATTCTACGGTTTACTTATAGCCGAAATACAAAATAAGATGTAAATTTTCGGCTGAACTTTAATCGCTCATAGCTCGAAAACAAAAGAGTTGCGATCTTATGTTACAGAATAACCAGAAATGACACTGATGTCGATTCGTTTGATGTAATATTGATTTACCACAATGTGTTGTGTGTGGAACTGTATTACCAAGCACATCTTTAAAATCTAATAGAAGAACATTTAAGACATTTAGAAACTAATCATGTTGAATACAAAGATAAATCACTACAATTTTACCCTGTATTAGTCTGTTATATCGAGGTTTTACTTGTGAAGCGTCACAAAATTGAATTTACCTTACATGACATTATAAGATTTTGAACGATAGATGGCGCGCGAATATTCTTTTCAATATCGTATGGATGTCGTGAACTAAGTGGCAAAAAGCTGTTTGGTTCAGTATCGCTTCTCGGCCTATGGCTAAGATCAAAGTGTAGTATCTGTTCTTATCAGCTTAATATCTGATACGCCCCGCATGCGGGGCCAGTATATTAAACTGATTTTTGGAAATAGACGGAAGGTAGGGGCTTGCTCCACTTCTGTCACGGGTTGGCCTTGTATTGCAGTACCGCAAGGATCGGCCCACATTATCATAATTCAAACATAAAATAGTGACTTAGAACATAAGAGACATATGTTGATCTCTTGAATACATACTGATTTATTGATATCATATCCAAACTGTTCCAACTCCCGTAGGAACTAACTTCTAAGAGAACAGGGTTAAATTGAGAAAAAAATATAGTTACAAAATTGGCAGAAATGAAGGAATTAAATTAAAATTAGATTAAATTTGTGTGCAAATTAATATATTGTCAACACCTCTAGTTATCTATGATCAACATTCTCACTATTTTTATATGATATTAGTATTAATTAAATTATAATATTAAATAGTGCTGTAATTTATGCCGATTAATGCTGTATTCTAACTTTTAATCATCCGGTAGAAAACGTTGCAATGACGATGTACCGGCTCGTAAGGTATTATACTTTACGAGCCGGTATTAAGTTAATTTGTAGCTAAGGGATACTTTGACAGATATGGGTACTAAAACAACTACCATCTATTATGACCGCCTTAATATTTCCATATAAATAAAAACCAAATAATAACTTCTAACTTGCGTTTATTATCGTTACCGGTTCCGGAAATCAAATTTTCATCCTCAGCAGAAAAGTATCAATAATAAAAATTCAAATCACGAAAAAGCAATAACGTACTGTCAGTAATTGAAGCTAATCGAATCGAGAAAGTTCTTGTAACATTTGAGAAACCAAAGAAGTTGGCATTAAAAGTTTTTTAAAAGATTTGAAAATGAGAAATCTTGAAATTTGAAAATGGAATATAAAAATTTAAGTTCACTAGGTTCGAAAATTATGTATCTAAAGTTCCAAAACAATATCAAAAGACCAAAAATTACAAATGAATGTGCGAAAAATGTAGTATGTCGTAAAATTTGGTTATAAAATGATTCGAAACTAAAATAAACATAAATTAGTATAATTCAGAGAGAAAAGGATCGAATTAACTTACCAATTAAGATAGATTAATACATTTGTAATTTTTTGGTCTTTTGATATTGTTTTGGAACTTTAGATACATAATTTTCGAACCTAGTGAACTTAAATTTTTATATTCAAATTTCAAGACTTCTCATTTTCAAATATTATAATTTTTTAAAAACCTTTCATGTCACTTCTTTGGTTTCTCAAATGTTACAAGAATTTTTTCGATTCTATTAGCTTCAATTACTGACAGTAAGTGATTGTTTTTTGTATAGATTTGATAAGCATCCCTATAGGAGCGCCAACGAGTATTGCAAGGTAATTTCATCCTATGACCACCCTTTCGAATAATTTTTCTTTCCAGATCAACATTTTTGAACTCCCGTAAAACATTTTTTGCAAGTAAGTTAGCTGTATGGCTGCTGCAAGTGCTATACCAGACAACATGTTTTAACATACCACCCATTTTCACTGTTACAGAGGCATTATTTGATACAATGGCATATTCTTCTGAATTGAAAGTTTCGTTGGCTAATTTGATGGCAGAAATTACTATTCCCGAAAGTTTCTCACCTGTTTCCGGTTCCCCTCATAAATCCTATGCATTAACGAAGGCTTTGTTACCATTAGCATTATGCAACACACAAAGTTCTGAAGATAAACCACTACAATTTTACCCTGTATTAGTCTGTTATATCGAAGTTTTACTGTATTAAATTATTTAAATAATACCATAATTTGAAAATATGCTTAAAAAGGCAACATGGGCCACCATTTCCAGTTACGATGATGAGATACTTTAATTACCTTTGGTACCGATTTCGGTTAATTAAAACCATCATCAAACCGAATCTACTTGTGAAGCTTTGTGACGCTGAAATTGAATTTACCTTACATGACATTATCAGATTTTGAACGATAGATGGCGCGCGAATATTCTTTTCAATATCGTATGGATGTCGTGGACTAAGTGGCAAAAAGCTGTTTGATTCAGTATCGCTTCTCGGCCTATGGCTAAGATCAAAGTGTAGTATCTGTTCTTATCAGCTTAATATCTGATACGCCCCGCATGCGGGGCCAGTATATTAAACTGATTTTTGGAAATAGACAGAAGGTAGGAGCTTGCTTCACTTCTGTCACGGGTTGGCCTTGTATTGCAGTACCGCAAGGATCGGCCCACATTATGATAATTCAAACATAAAGTAGTGACTTTAAAAACAAGAGATATATTGTTCTCTTGAATATGTACTGATTTTTTAATGTTATATTCGAACTCTTCCAACTCACGTAGGAACTAACTTCTAAGGGGTATTATACCCATATATATACTATCTCTTAAGGTGCATCTCCACTATGTCGATTGGCTATGCCGACCGGCAAATCCGCAGTGGTGGGGACATCCTATGCGGCCTTGCCGATCAGCAGACCGGCATGCCGATTCGAACCCGACTCTTGTCGGTTTTTATCAAAGAAAGCCGGGCCGATGCGAGTAGTGTGTACGTACTGACCACCGACACATCATTTTTACCAATTCATTAAGAGTTTAAATCAACATGGAGTGGACCAATTCTGATACAATAATTCTTATTGATATGTACCGCGAGCGTACAAATCTATGGGATTGCAATTCAGCAGATTATAAGAATAAAAATAAGAGGCATGATGCGCTTTTAGAAATTGCTGTTTCATTTGGAGTGGAAAGGACTGAAGTTGAAAGAAAATTTAAAAATTTATTGAGCCATTTTTCAAGAGAAATTAAAAAAGAAGATGAATTCTGGAATTCTGCTGGTTCAGATTCTTCCTATAAAAGCAAATGGTTTGCCTATAAAAGTATGGAATTTCTTAGGGATAGAAATAAACCAAAAAAAAAACTAGAGATACAGAGGTAAGTTAATTTTATATTTACTAAGTGTATAGAGTACAAAATAATTTATTAGTTGTGCTTGCGCTGAAATGGTAAATCTTCTTCCGGTGAATTAAAATATTCCTTAAACTCGTTTCTCACAGCTTGTGCTGCATTTGTGCTCCTTCGAGGTATTTTTGGAATACTCATCATTTGGAAATGCGCAACATCTTGTCTCCATAATCCTGGAGTAATATCTCCAGTATCCGTAGATTCTAAATCAAAGCATTCTTTGGGGCTGTAAAGATTTTTTGATCTATTTTTCTTTAAGTAATTATGTAAATGTATTAAAGTCAATGTTATTTTCGTTGCTGTTTCCGGTTGTAATAATATAGGTTTTCTTAGTATTCGAAAAACTGAACTCAATATTCCAAACGCGTTTTCCGAAACCCTTGTTGCCCTGCTTAATCGATAGTTAAAAATCCTTGTTTTAGATCCTTGTTTTGTAATCCCGGAAAAGGTTTCATAATATTACATGATAGTGGAAAAGCGTCATCCCCAACAAAGACAAATACAACTTCCACGTGCCGTCCCGGTAAAACTAGGGCTGAAAGCAGATTCAATGTGCTCTCTTTAAGACATTTCTTGAAATGTGTTGCATTAAATACGCCACCATGTGATATTCTTACTTGAGAACCAACGTTTGCATATATAAAGTTGTAATTTGCATCAACCACTGCAAATAGTACAATGCTGAAGAATGACTTGTAGTTAAAAAATCGGAACCACTATTCAGAGGAGCTTGTAGAGTTATGTGCTTCCCATCCATTGCACCAACACAATGTGGAAAGTTCCATTTATCCTGGAACTCTCGGGCTATAATCTCCCAATCTCTTTCATTTTTTGGCATCTGTAACGAAAAATTTCTTTCAGATTAAGGAAACACTTCAACAAGAAGATGAGACAATAGAAGAAAATTCAATACATGCACCAACAGAAGAGAATCCACCTACACCTGCATCTTCTACATCATCTTCAAGTAGATCTTTTAAAAGAAAACGAGAATCTCCATCTACTACGCCTGTACTACATGAAGCCATGAACATTTTAAGGTCATTAAACACAAAGAAGCAAGAAAAAGATGAGTTCGCAATATTTGGCGAGCAGGTTGCCATCAAAGTCAGGAAATTACCATGCCCTCATGCTCGATTTATGGTACAACACATAATAACTAACACTCTCTTTGAGGCGGAAATGGGAAAATACGACAAAACTTTTTTTGGGTCCCAACAATATCATTACCCACAACCCCAACCAATGGTTCATGCAAACTACTCAACAAATTTAAGACCTCCAACCACATCTACTACTCCTTCAGAAGTGCATTTGATTTCGGACACAATGTCTTCCACAACGTCAATAACAGAAAATATTGATTCAATTTTGTGTCAATTATAGAGTTTTTTATTTTTTTATTTATGAATAAATTATAAAAAAATCTCATTGTATTTCTTACCTTAACATAATCTCGAAGTGAGTGTATTAATGCTTCACAAACGTCCGGTACAGTTCTTGAAATAACTTGCTTTGAAATTTTAAAAGTATACATAAGAGAGTGGTAAGAATCTCCTGTAGCAAGAAATCGCAATGTTACTGCTAGACGTTCGCTAGCCATACCAGGGCTTGTCTAAATTTTGTATCGTTCTTGGTAATTTTGGGTCCTATCATATTTAGTAAATCTTCAAAATCCGAACTCGTCATTCGAAAAAAGTTTCTGAATCCAACATCACTTCTATATTCTAAGTTTATATTATCAGCGTCGTCCAATATTAATTCTTTTATTAAATCACTTCCCCGATATTTATTTCTGTTTCGAAGGCTTGGTCGAATCCAAAATCTTCTCTTCAATTTCGTGCGTTTTTTAACAACACATTCACTAACAATAATTGCAGCAGCAGCTGCTAATAAAAGTTGGTCTTCCTCATCACTCATTTTTAGGGATAAATAAACGCAAATAGAATCGGGTGTTAACTAAAATTTCAGCAAAGCCAATTGGCTTTGCCGATCGGTATTGCCACGTTAAAAACTCTATAATAAAAAATTAATTTATTACTAAAAACAGAATTCGTGAAGTCCCGAAACTTGTCTTTTCTACGTAACATTCACCACTTCTACTTCCAAGCCTTTGGATGTCCAACATAAAAAATAACATTTTTCCAGGTCTACTATTTCAAGTTGAATCTGTACATGATAGTAATAATTATACTTCCGATGTAATTGAAAATTTCCGTTATCGTTTATGAAAACAATTTTTTTTTTGATTTATTGCTTGGAATAGATGTAAGCTCTTGAAATTCGCTGGACACTTCACCTCGACGATGGCATTTTCGTTTTTTATTGTTTCATTTGGACTTGCAACTAAGAATCCATATATCTTACGAATGAATAGAGCTCAAGAATTTGCTGACAAGTTATATTTACTTTCAAATTTTTTTACTGCAAGCCATTCATAGTCTTGGCTATGTCTAGTATTATTGTTTCCAGCAAATTTCGAGTACAAGATTGATTTAACTTTATTTAAGCAAGACGTGTCATTGCTCATCTTACATACATCACCAGATCTCGATGCAGTTAGGCACAGATACCTTTCTTGGATCCATTTCTGATTGGTACTTTAGCTTCTGGTAAGAATTTGTATTTTATTTATGTTAATGCACCCATCTTGCACGTTTTCAGTAAATTCTTCTTTCTTTTATATTCTTTATATGAAATGTCACTCATAAGTTATAACCGAATTGCTATCATTATCATTAGCAACATAACCCTGATCGGCTTTCGCTACCTACCTGAATTACCCTGTATACACAAGTATTTTATTTTATTGTATACAATTATTTTATAGCAGTACCACTCCGGATGATGCATCGTAATTGACGTTGTTCGAGCGTTTAGCGTTTACACCAGGCATCTGCAATTAAGGTTATCATAGGAATTCAGTCATTATTTACTTCTCCGGAAGCTGTAACTAAATTAAATTCTTCTTCACCTGCGTTCTTCATAGACTTCCATGCTTAATCCATGATTTTGTCACTTACGGTTTCTTGATATTTTTGGAGTGTTTTTGATAACATAAATGGTATATCCACACATAACAATAATTCTTCAGTCTGTGTATATCCGGTACCGACAGATAACATAAACAACGGCAGAGTTTATCTCAATAGACTCTTTGCTTTCTTCAGTATAAAGCTTCTTTTTTATCCCGCACATAAAACTTAAAAGAAATGAGCTGTTAAGCCCTTCTTTTGACTCATTAATAAATTTAATGCGAGTTTTGTTGCAGTTGAATGGATTATCCTCCACCATCAGTATTTACGTTGATGAATCCTCTACTGCTGTAAGCCACTCAGTTCATTTCAAAAATCTTAAAACCTTATATAATAATATTAAATCATTAAAGTCTAAAATTACAGACAATAATTTAGTAGTTACCTTGGGTGACAAAGGCGCTTATATTTCCAAGACTTTTGACTTTTTCAAGGAGAACAACATTTATAAAATTAAGTCTAACCCCACCAAAACCTTCAATGATCAACTCAGAAAATTCATAAGAGAAAACTCTACTCTTTTAACAAAATTTAACATTAATTGTTTTAAATCTTTACAAATGAACCCCCTAATTCCGACCCTAAAAATCCTCATAAAACTACACAAGAAAGAAAAAAGTATTAGACCGATCATTAGTAACTTAAATACGCCCACTAGTAAAGTTTCTAAAAACATTCAGAAATTTCTTTTCAATCTTTTCCGAAACAAAATTAACTACACCATTAAAAATTCTACAGAATTGATTCATAAACTGAAAAATAATATAAAACTTAATCATAATAGTAAACTAATATCGCTCGACATCAAAAATCTCTATGCTAATGTACCAATAGAGCAAACCCTGGAAATAATTAAAAAACATCTAATCGAATCTCAGGACTCCTCTAACTTCAATATCATGGAGATAAACTGTTTTATGGAATTACTTCGCTTAACATGTAAACAGAATTTCCCCCTCAAATAAATACATTTTATTTACCAAAGAAATTGCTTTTTACGCTAGATATGTTGACGATATTTTTATTATTTTTAATGGTAACTATGCTAAATTATCCGCGTTACACAATATCTTCAATAATATAAATAATCTGCAATTCACTATTGAAAAAGAAAACAATAACACACTTAATTTTCTTGACCTTCAAATTATTAGAAACAATACAGATAATATTTTACAATACAATATTTTCCGAAAACCAACCACCTCAGATAATATTATTCCAAATAACTCATTTACCTGTTATCAACATAAAACAGCGAGTTTTAGATTTTTCTTTAATAGATTGTACAATGTACCCCTTAATGAGCGAGATACCATCTCAGAAATTCAAAAAATTATTAAAATAGGAATAAACAATAATTTCACTATCGCCGAAATGCAAAACATATATTTCAATTCATGATGTGGATCCTTATTATCAATATGTATATGAAAATAATTAAATTTATATTTATGCTTTTATTGATAAATTAAGTTATACACTCTGCCTGACGCGTTTCGGCGATTTACGCCATCTTCGGAGGCTTTCGTCCTTTTTGGTTATGTTATGTAGTAGGTACATAAAAATATTGGTTTCTTTTTTGGTAGAGCTAAGGTGTTTCCTGCAGGAATTATTTCAAACATTAATATTTATTGAGCTGGATTACTATTTGTTTTTCTCTCGGGAGCGAACAAATTGTAGAAAATGGCGTGCTATGTGTTCGCATGCTGTCTTGCGCAAGACAGCATGCGAACACAATTTATCAATAAAAGCATAAATATAAATTTAATTATTTTCATATATTTCAATGTCCACAATTCACACATTAATAAAATAGTATACCCACACAACAAATATACACAAAAATTCTTATCTATACCTTATCAACCTTCTTTGACTAAATCACTTAACCGCAACTTATCTAGATATGACATTACAGCTTCTTTTAAATCCGAAAATAAAATTTACAACCACCTTTTCAATAACAAACATTGAAATAAAATGTTTAGAATGTGACATGTTATACATTGGTCAAACGGGTAGTAATATACAAACAAGATTCAAGGAACATTTAACGAAGGATAACTCAGCTGTTTACAAACATATTCACAACTTTAATCATAAAATAGATATCAATAATTTAAAACTTGTCAGAAATGTTCACAAATCTAAGGAGTTAGACCTTTTAGAAGAATATTACATCAACAATTACAATAATCGCCTTATGAATGACATTAATGATTTGAATAACTTTAGATATTTCACTAAATTTATAAAATAAGCTTGTTCTCATATTCAAATTTCCCAGCTTCTTAAAAAAAACTCCAACGTCAACGCATGCGTTACCTCCTTTCAGATCATCTTCTCGTACTTGTTCCAATAGTCCAAATTTATCAACCATCCGAGACAGATGGACTCCAAATAAATTTTTATTTCATAATTTGTAAGT
>NW_019281316.1:0-28204 GCF_000648695.1 Onthophagus taurus | reverse complement strand
TTAAAAGGTGTAATAAAAACTAGAGCATTCTATTTAAAATAACGAAGTTATGGTCTACTTCCGGTAGACCGGAAGTGGCAGCCATCTTGAAAATATTTACGAACCTAAAAAACCTAAAAAAGTTCTAACGAACCAGTTACGTGAGACAACCTGTATACATACATAAAATTGTTCAATCTTGTACTTTCTCCGATCCAATTATCACTACTCGGGGCTGCAATTTGATTTTGTTTTCCGCATAATCCGTCCGTGTAGTTTCCGATTTTTTAGCAACGTCATTAATTGTGTTGACAAACAAAACGCAATCGTCTTGAGAGTCAACAATAGTTGATTTATAGTTTCGAGATAATCTTTGCGGTTGTAATATAGTGTACAGTAGCAAAATAATATAACAGTCTTTGGATTCTAAAAAACGAACATCTACAAGTGTTGTACAAATAATTATTTCAATCTTACCTTTTGAGATTTCGCCATGCTGTAAGTTTTTAAAGAATTCTTTACTTGTTTATCTTTTATATCGGATTTGTATATTTCAACAATTTTTATTGTAAATTCAGAAATTATTAAATTATGATTATGATTAAATTATTATTGGGTTTATCCGGAAATAAAGTTGAAAAATCAATATGAACCTATAAAAGAAAATTTAATTATAAAATAAAATAAATATTTTGAAAAATAATAACATAGAATTTCGTAACCATTAGCGTCATTATGTCTAGGCCATACTTTTAATAATTCCGACAACGTTTCTGTAGAACTTCGAAAAGACTGGAGTCGGTATTCAGAAGTCCGCTTCCAATAATCTTTAATTGTGTCTCACACGAAGGGATCACAATTTACTATAAGAAACCCTATGCAGTCTCCTATGTTTTCAAGAAGGACAATACACTTAAAAAAACGCTTTTATAATCTCGAGCATTACCTTCTAGAAAAAGAGATTGTGCGCTTTCTTTTGGTTCAGATTGATTAGTTGTTTGGTTGGGTTTTCTTCTTTGGAATTTTAAATTGTAGTATCTGTCATATAGTTTGCCTGAAGGTTTCCGTTTATTGTTTCTGTGCGTGTAATAAGTAGTCTGTTGAAAACAAAAATTAAAGCTAGTAATACATGTCATACAAACGTACTGCAGATTCAGACGAAAATGTAGAAATTTAATAAATTAACGAAAAAAATTTCGTCGCGGCGCTGGTATCTTCTAATTATTATTAATTAATAAAGAAGTAATGAAAAATGTTGTAATGATTCTTTTTTTGCCGTTGTTGATGACACCATGTAAGAAGAATTATGACGTAATGAGGGCAAGAAATATTTAATTTCCATAGAAACTATCGCTCTACGGACCTTGTTTCAAGAAGAAAAAGTTTATATACATACCTTGAAAGTCTTTTTAGTAGTTTTTTTAAGTCAATTAATTTAGCAAGATCCCATTCCATTAGTAAACTTGAAACTGTTATCGAACCCTGCATTAGGTTTACCTCCATTTTCTTTAAAAATCTTCTATCTATTTAAAAAAAAAGTACTACACACTTTATACACGTATTGCATGTTTGTAATTTTAAATCTGTATAATATCAGTACTTGCACAAATAAAAGAGTATTCATTAACTATTGAACTTACCTTTGATAACTATTTGCACGCCTATTTCGTGTACAAGCACGCACAAGTTAAAACTAAGCAAGGAGAGAACTGAAGAGAATCGGCCGTTACACATCATTATTAAATACATACTTCTTTTAACATAACACAAATTCCTTTTCAACTAAAGAATATTTTTCTAGAAATCCTTTAACTAACCATTTAATTTAAGTAGCAGTTGGATGGTATTGACAAAATGCACATACATTTGAAAACAATGCTAATTTTCCTTCTGAATAACTGAAATATATTTAAAATAAAAGATTTTTAATATTTGGAATTAAGAAAATTGCAGACTTAAAATGAAATGTATGTAGGCTTTAATCCCCTCTTGCTATTTATTTCATTTCAATGAATTTCTGTTGTAACCACGATTATTTACGTTAAAATCAAGAAAAATTAAATAACTGTATCAATTCGTTACTATAACCGCTAATATTTTTCTGAGTGTACTCCCCGTTTTGTAGTAGAAATACTTTGGATCTCGTTGGAGTCTATATTTTCTATCATTTGTAATCCTTTTTCAATTGAACTGAGGCCTTCTGTCAAGTTCGCAACCGTCATTTGACCTTCTGATTAAACCGGGTCTAAAGAATTATATAATAATAATAATATATATGTTTATTGATGATGAGGCACAATAATAATCAAAATAATACAATCCAAAACGGAATAGCTTTAACCTTATTATGTACATAATGAGTTTTACAATATACTCAACGAGCACATTATCAAAAAGGGCTGAGTCAATGCAGTCAAATAGACAGTTATTGCATTTCATCAACCCTTAAAAACTTAAAAAAAAACAAAACGAGAGAAAAAAAAAGTATTTCCATTATAATAATAGGAAACAAAAACAAAATAATAAAATAATGTTTTAAATTTAAAAATTAAATGAAACAAAATTCAAAAATTAAATCAAGAAATGATACAGTAAGTAAGATGAATAATATATAATATTAAAAACAAAATAAAAAAAATCATTAAATCTGTTATGCTTTACCTTCCCTCGGCCCCCTAAACACAATCCAATCACCACCCATTACCTCCCCTCCACCGTCCAACCAACTAAAATTAAAACTTATTCTGCACATTCAGCAGAAATTCTTTGTAAGCTGACTTGAAGCCTCGCTTACCCCGCCGCCTGACTGATAATGGTATGCTATTCCATACTGAGAGTATGTTGTAACCGAATGAATGTTTAAAAATTTGCAGCCTATGACGGGGTATACATAACGTGTGGCGATGTCAGTAGATAAATAATGAGAGTTCTGGACCGGAAATGAATCCCCCTAATCCCCCATGACGCCACTTCCGGTGTCATCCTACTTCCGGTATCTTGTCACTTCCGGTGTCATCATCATCATCCCCCTTCAACCCCCATCAACCCCCTTCAACCCCATGTTAGTGCCCTAATGGCTCCCTTCATCCCCTTCAACCCCCATCAACCCCCTTCAACCCCTATGTTAGTGTCCTAATGGCTCCCTCCAACCCCGTCAACCCCATGTTAGTGCCCTATTGGCTCCCTTCAACCCCCATCAACCCCCTTCAACCCCATCTTAGCGCTCTAATGGTCCCCCATGAACCCCCTACGATAGGGGATGGTGGTCTAGTGCCCTAACGTCAATTAAATTTTTTTAATTTTTTTTGGGGTTGAAGGAGGTTGATGGGGGCTGAAGGGGGATGATGATGACACCGGAATTGAAAAGATACCGGAAGTAGGATGATACCGGAAGTGACGTCATGGGGGATTAGGGGGACTCATTTCCGGTCCAGAACACTCATTATTCATTATACTGATGTCGGACATTAATATTATGCACATCACTACGGAATCTGATCTTATTAGTTAAATACGGATGTCATTTGTAGGTCATGATTTTATGATAAAGACAGCCACAGTGGAGAACTCTACGATAAGACATGTTTAGCCAATTGGCCCAATTCAACGTGTAAGTAATTTTTTTCCGCCGTTTGATACCATAAATAAATCGCAAATATGAATTCTGTGCCCTTTGAATACGCACTTTGGTGACGGCATCCAGACATGGATGATACACAACATCTCCAAAGTTAAATAATAACAGAACAAGACGCACAGTTGAATTTTTAGACGTTGGTTAAGCAAACTCCTGTTACTGTATAATAATTTAAGATTAGCGTATGCACGGCGAATAAGGGAAGAGACATGTCCACGAAATCTAAGAGAGGTGTCCAGATACATTCCCAAGTTGCGGGATTCCTAAAGTAAAATCCAATCCAGTGCCGCTCACCTCAACAAATAAAGTTTCCTTTATTTTCTCCGCTACACCCCTGCTTCCAAAGACCATCACAGCCAATTTACCGGCATTAATATTCAAACAAAGATTAGATGCTTCTCATGAAAAAAAAACATGAGAAAGAACATAAAAGAAAAAAGAACATATGATATGAATTATAAGATACTTCAACAATTAAAGCAAAAAAAAAAACACAAATTTATACTGCCTTCACAAACTCCAACCTGCCAACGGTAAATATCCCAGCATCAGATATTATTCTCCCCCTTGCTGCTGAAACCACAGTCGCATCAAACACTTCTTGAATGTGCATAAGCTCAGAGTTCGCATATCACTTGGCAATTTACTATAAGATTTGTAAATGTGATAGCTGAAGCTTCTTTCAAATAGAGACGTTCGATGTTTTGGTGGATATATAGGATTGCTTAATCTCGTAACATATGGGTTTGTTGCCGGTTTGAACTTAATTTTTTTATACAGATATTCTGGCTTACATGAGATTATAATTTTATGGAAGAGACATAAGCTATGAAGGTCTCTTCTTTGTTTCATTGACAACCATTTTATATCTTTTAGCTTATGAGTAACTCTATCAAATTTTCTAATACCATAAATATACCTCAGACAACTGTTTTGCACTCTCTGTATGCGGTTAGAAGTTACCACATCAACAGCCGGGTGGTAGAGTGGCGCCATATAATTAAACTGGTATAGAACAAAAGACTCACACAGTTGCTTTTTTAGATTCACCGTAAGATAGGCTCGATGAGGATAAAGTCCACGCAAATAAGAATAAGCATTTTTGATGTAATAGCCAGTCTGCGATCTGTATCTAAACGTATTATCTATTCTTAACCCTAAGCATTTGGATTCCTGAACTAAACTGATTATTTCACCATTCATTTGTATATTTAACACAGGTCTGCTACTAGCCCTGGCATTACCGAGACACATATACATGGATTTACTTGGGTTGACTTTCAATTGATAGTTAGCTGCCACACGATACATTCTATTTAAGTCACTATTTATTTTAGCTTCAGCAACATGATAATCAATACCTGGGAACGAAAAATATAACTGTAAATCATCAGCATACATAATAATTTTACAATACTCCAATTGTTTTACAAATTGTGACGTGTAAAGCGTAAACAACAACGGCCCCAGAACTGACCCTTGCGGGACACCTGTGGTAATCCTCACCACGCTGGACACATCGTCTCCTATCCTACACATCTGCGTCCTATCAGTAAGATAATTATTTAATAGAGAAATCGCACCTTCAGTAAAACCCAAGCATTTTAAAGTATTACATAATTTCACGTGATTTATAGTGTCGAAGGCCTTAGAAAAGTCCAAAAAAACAACTGCAGTATACTGTTCATTATCTGAAGCGCACAATATGTCATCAGTTAAGTTCAACATCGCTGTTGTACAACTATACCCAGGTCGGAATCCCGATTGTTCTTGTGGCAATAAACTATTTGATTCAACATAATTCATCATTTGCACTTTCAGTACCTTCTCCATGACCTTCGACAACACAGGTAAAATACTAATAGGACGCAAATCCTTTAATTCTTTCGGTTCTTTTTTTTTTAGGATAAGGAAGTACGACAGCTTGCTTCCACGATGTTGGAAAAACGTTTTCCGTGATGCAGTAATTAATTATATGCGCCACATAAGGTAGTATAATTGGACAACACATTTTTAACATTTCAACACTAATTCCGTCCACTCCACTAGCTGTTGACGATATAGAATTAATAATAGCTAAAAGTTCTGCCGTTTCAATTGTCTTAAAAGAGAATTCTGACGATACATGACTGTTATGAATTTCATCATTTACAGGAGTAAACGAATTTGCAATATCTCTAACACTATTTAAAAAGAAATTATTAATTTCTTCTGCATTTTGCAACTCATGCGGCAGCAAACCATCCTTACTTTTATTGATATTCAACCTTTTCAAGCTATTCCATAATAATTTTTTATTTTGTTGGCTACTGACATACAAAAAATATGCTCTCTTTTCATTTCTTATTGCTGTGGTAGTATAATTACGCAATGACTTATAATAACTCCAATTGCCCTGTGTATTGTCACGTTTAAACTGTGCTTTAGCCTGGTCACGCATGCGCATTAATAGTTTTACATTATCAGTGAACCAGGGAGCAGCAGGTTTTGTAAATCTGCATCTTTTTAATGGTGCATGAATATCAAATACATTAATGAGATTTCTCTCCAAAAAAGCAACTTTTTCGTCAACATCCCTCATATAAAAAATCAAATTAAAGGGCACTGTGTTCAAATCATGCAAAAAGCTCTGTTTATCAATATGCTTTAGTGTTCTAATTACCCTAAAAACAGGAGAAGACCTAACCGCATTAACCCTTACATTACAAAAGATCATATCGTGATCCGAGATTTCAGACTCTACCACCCCACTATCAGTCACAATAGAGGTATCAAAAGTTATTACAAAATCAATAAGCGTCAATGAAGTTGCAGTTGTTCTAGTAGGGGTTTCAATAATTTGTTTTCCGCCAAGCGAATCAAGAAGGGACATAAAATATAGAACATCAGGGCTATTTACATTAAGCAAATTTAAATTAAAATCACCACAACAAATAATTTTATCTGTAACAGCCAGACAGGTCGCAACAGATTCTCCAAATTCATCTAAAAACGCTTTATAACTGAAACCGGGAGGTCTGTAAACACACCCTACTATTATACTATCACCAAGCCCTTTCATACTTATCCAAATTTGTTCTATGTTACTATTCGAACGAATCACTGTACATTGTATGCTTGAGCGCACATAAAAACAAACTGCTTGTTTAAATAAACGGTATCGCTGGTTTGTTAGGTCCTCGACAATTACGATTTTCGATGCCTTAAGTTTTCTTTTATTTTGGAGTACCAAGCGACGATCTCTAAAACTGACAAATTTAACGATGATGTTTTGAGATCCATTTTTCACTTGCCCAATCGGATGACATCTATCGATTGCCTCCCGCTTTATGTTAAGGCCCATTTTGTCAGTAAACATTTTTAAGACTCGATCTTCAAGCTTCCTCTGCTGGACATTTTTCATCCCCAAGATTCTAATAATTGTGCGGCGCGAATATTGTTCCAACGCGTCATTTTTCTCGGATAACGCGCGGTTCTCTTCTTGCAGCTCGCTCACTCTATCCTCGAGAGAGCGAATCTTCTCCTCAAAAACTCGATCAACTTCTTTCGCGATCGTTTCACGTAAAACTTTAACAAAACTATCATCCTTCACAATATCTAATATACAAGATTTTATTAAATCTCTCCTTTCAGAAGCCAATCTGGTTCTCTCTTTATTCTTATCCGTCATTGTCACAATAAGCACTACCGATAATAACTAGTTTCACTTTTATTAACAAGGAAAATATCACCAAAAATAATATTTATATGCGGAGCAAGTACGTAACTATGTTACTCGTTCGCCATACTCTTTCTCCTAATTACTAGTATAGATTAAATAAAGTAAGGGACCAAGAATTGATCCTTGTGGTACTCCTGACGACACTACAACTGCTGATGACTCTTTTTTGTTAAGCTTAACAGTTTGCATCCGATTAAGAAGATAGTTTCCAAAAAAATTTATGGCACTTACGGAAAGCCCAATGTAGTGGAGAATAGCAAATAGCGTGGGGTGGTGTATGGTATCAAAGGCCCTAGAAAAATCCAGCAAGATCAAACCGCAGCATGTTTTCGATCTATTGCCTTAAGAATATCATCCGTTACGTCGAGGAGACCCGTAGTACAACTGTGACCAGCACGGAAACCAGACTGATATTAAAACTTTTTAAATGGTGATTCAGTCTAATAGCCATATTTTTTTCTAAAATCTTAGATAAAATGGGTAATATACTAATGGGTCTGAGGTCTTTAAGTTCACGAGGGTTAGCAGCTTTTGGAATTGGCATCACTTGCGTCATCTTCCAAAGTTCCGGAAATACAGAATGTTCGAGGCAATAATTTATAATGTTTCAAATGTAAGGAATGATAACCGGACAACATTTTAGGGCTAATTCCGTCAATACCGATTGTAGTTGTTTTAATACTGTACAGAATATCTGAAACCCTTTTCTCAGATGCGAGAGTGAATGATAACGGTTCAGTTATATTAGGCAATACATTCGATTTGTAATAATGAAAGAAATTGGCATCACCTCGGACACTTCCCTGAGTACTAAGGCAATAATAATTAAGTTGATCAGGATTGCCTGTAGAGACAGGGATTGAGCGTTGTTTAGTATTAAGGATACCCATGCAACGGAAACTGTGCCAAAGTTCACGATAATATTTCTTGATTAACGTATATGAGAGATATGCTTTTAAATTTATGCATTTAAAATCATTGGGATTACTCGTTTTTCTAAATTTACTGTATGCATCATCCCTAAGTTTAATTAAAATTTTAATAGTGTCTGTCACCCAAGGTCGAAAATTCTTTCTTGTTGTAACAGTTCTCATCGGCGCATGGATATCAAAAGGAGTAAGTATAAAAAAGTTAAAGAGGTTAACCTTATCATTAATGTTATCACAACCGAGTATATCCTGCCATGGCACTGCAAGAAGATCAAGAGAAAACAAATCCATATTAAAATTATTAAAGTCTCTATAGTTCAATATCCTAGGTGAAGCCTTAGGATAAGACAAATTTAAGTGCACATACACCAAAGAATGATCTGCAAGATCATGCACAGAAATGACTCCTGTATCGTTTACAGAAGCATCTACATCCACAATAATATAGTCAATAAGTGTAGCCGATGTAGCAGTGACACGGGTAGCAGATGAGATAATTTTACTCAGGTTAAAAGATTCAATAGCTGGTAATAAACGGTTGCAGTAAGCACTTGTGACGCCAAGAGCATTGACATTGACCCAAGCATACCAACCACTCGGAATGCAGGACTAAATTGCAGACTAAAAAAAATGAAAATGAACAATAATAACAACAAATAAGAGAAATAATAATTCTCTCCTTAAACCTAAAATTGAACCATAAAGTAGTGAATAAATTCTATGGTACTCATATTATGAGGCCGATGGAAACTACAAACAGAATTATAGTATTATAAACTAAGGTAACTAAATTTACAAGATAATTATAATTAAAATCCATTTTACCAGTTGTTTAATTTGTGAAAAGGTAATTAAATTTAATTTTCTCTCTATTGTACTTTTGAAACTGGTTTTATTAATTAATTAAGTCTTACTAGTTTCGGCTCATGGCCATCCTCAGAGACTAATTTTACAAGAGTTCACAAAAAGGTCATATCGTGAAGTATTAAGTTTTTAAATGTAACTATTTAAATAAAATTCTTTTAAGTTTAAGAGGAAATAACAAGTTAACACTTTATTAACTTATTAAGCGTTAAAATTGAAGAACAAATCTCAAATATAGAGATTATCAAAAGTATTGAGAGTGATATTGGGAAAATGGAAATTGCTAGACGAAAAAAATTTGTCAAAAATAATAATACCTACAATTTGGAATAATCGCGATAAAATCAAGAAACCAAGCGAAAGTAAATCACACAGGATTAACAAAATTGGAAATTCTGTGCGTCAAGATGTAGATCAAGCTTTTTCTTGTCTCCAATTCTCGGAGCAAAAGCTGAAGCATTGTCTATGGGATTGCAGGGTGACAATTTTAGTTGCTCTAGATATAGGTGGCTCGAACGTTTTAAAATTCCTCACAACATAAAGACCGGGAAGATTTGTGGTGAGGCTGGAGACTGGTTACAGGAGAAGTGGCTCAGAGTTATGTAAAATCACAGCTACGAGGATATTTTTAATGGAGAAGAGACTGGGCTATTTTATAAGATGATTCCAGATCGTACCCTTAAATTTACAGGAGAAAAGTGTGCGGGAGGGAAGCATTCGAAGTTGAGTTATACCGCTTGGGTTTGTGCAAATATGACGGGTTTTGAAAAATTTAAACTTCTTGTTATTGGCAAATATGAACGACTAAGATGCATGAAAAAACCTGTCTATTATTTATAACTCAAACAAGCGAGCATGGATGATTTGAGCAATTTTTGCAAATTATCTAAAGGATTGGGATGGAAAATTAAGACGTGAGAATAGAAGAATATTGCTTCTGGTTGATAATTGCGCAGCTCATACAAAAAATCTTATTCTTACAAATATCAAGTTAAAGTATCCCAATGGATCAGGGCGTAATTCAGTGCCTTAAGACTTAAGACTGATAAGGAACCTTTCACTATTACAAACTGCTTTCGACATGCAGGTCTGATAAAATCAGCCGACGAGTTTGATTCGGACGATGATTTACCTCTAGTTCAATGGTTCGAGAAGTACAAAAATATTGACTACGATGACTGGGAGGTTCCCCTTAGTGATTGGTTGCGCAATAGCTTTCAAGATCTTACCAAAGTGGAAATGAATCTTCCTGAGCTGGATAGCTTACCGACAATCGATGATAATTTACTAACAACGGAGTCACGGATGATGCTATTGTTACTGCCACATGGCATATTAAGTGAACCTCAAAGTTCCTACCTGATACTTGGTTTCATAATCGAAGCACATATCGAATTGTCACGTGTCACTAGTGACAAAATCAAGGACAATTTAGTTCAATTTAGTTCTCACTCACTTACTCACCGAGGTTGTAAACACCGTCGTTGATATAATCAATGAGCCTCCAGAGCAAGACCTATATGCGACCCTGAAGAAAAACATCAATCGCCTTTTTTCAGCAAAGAAAAGCGATTAAACGGCATTCTCTCAAATACGCATATCACCAAGAAATCACAAAAAGCAGGTTATGCCACTTAAACTTAACAGCGTTATACGTATTTGCGTTTTATCTTTAATTCATCATCATTCGTCATCGGACTTATACACACCTACTTGATATGTATTTGATAAGTCCTTCTATATCATTACAATAAACTAAGGAATTTTCACTAGAAAAATATTTCAGACATTCCTCATCTCTTTTTCTGTAGGTACGCTGTTATTTTTGTTCCGTGTAACAACATGTTCCTCTCTTGAAGTCTTGAAGCCAATAATTCAGCTGAATCTTTAGAAAGACTAAGATCGCGAATAAGATCATCTAATGAATCTTGATCAAAAAGTTCAGGGTCTTTGGCACTAACAGAATCCTCATAATCACTGTCTTTTTCATTGTGATTTTCATCTTATAAAACGCTATAGAGCTTAAATAAAAAATAATATGTACATTGTCCCTTTTTGAATGAATAAATCTCGTAAACAATCGTTTTATTTTTGTAAATACTGCTATAGTTTTCCCATTAAAACTATAACTTTGCTAACAAACCAAATAAATTCATAAAAATTAACTGCATTTTGAATGTCCAGTTTCTCAATTGAATACCTCCTGGTTAAAAGATAAATGCACGGTTAAAAATTTCAACTTTAAAGCTTCATTTTTAGATATTTGATCACAGTTTCGCATATTTGTTTTACTGTGCGTCAGCATCGCTAACTTGATGTAACTCAACATCAGTTTATCGAGGACAGAGCAAACCGATGTACTTATTAATTTCAACAGATGATATCTCGAAGAAGAAAAACGATATTTGAATAATTGAAAAAGAGTTTTAAAGGGAAAAGGTAATAATTTCAAAACTTCTAAAAAAAATTCGTTTTTTTTTTAATTCCCTCATGGTGAACTATAACCACAAATACGACCAGAAACCGTATTTTTAACATATTTTGGCTAAGATATTTTGAAAACCTTACGTGATGAAGCATTTTTGAGGTTAAATTTGGATTTAGAACGTGAAAAACCTTCGGCATAGTATAGTCTACTTGTTGGTTTAAAAAACATTTAAATTTTTGTCGGCCTGTGTTATCGAAAAAGTTATACATCCGCTAACGTACATTTTTAACCCATTAATGCCTATAGGGTCGTTTACGACCCAACAGTACAATAGCACGTTAATGCCCGAAATTATAGTAACATTAGTACTCTGTTATGCCCAAAGGGTCATTAATGACCCAAACACTTTTTAGCTGTGTTACATAGATACCGTTACTACTAGGCGCTTCATCTCTTCATATAGTTACTAAACTTAACTTTTATTGAACACCTGCACTCATCCTGAACTCTGCAGATAATAAAAGTAACATCTTTGTTGACGTTTTGGTTGGTTGTGTTTTTAATTGTGCAACATGGCAACGCTTTATGAATGGTAAGTAAGAAATTTTAATTATTTTTGCTGTTTTCATTACTAAAGGATGTAGTACAAAGTCTGTCTATTCTAATTGTGCATAAATGTAGATGATATTACCTTTTTTATTCCAAAGCTATGTCGCATAACCTAGATGGGTCGTTAACGACCCATCGAGCTGTACACGTACATATTTTATTAGTTTTTGGATTTTATAACTTTTATGTTGCTTTAGGAAACGGCCTCTAACAACAGCAGAATTATTAGAAATTATCGAGAATTTGAACGAAGATGATGTTATACCAGATGGAGTGATCATTACCCCTCCAGATGATTTCGATAATACAGATTGCGATTCGGGTGATGAAGAGAGTAACGATCCAGATAATTTGAATCGTCACCAACTAGAAGCTGAAGCCGAACTACAATACGCTGATGAAGTGGAATCAGAGTGGGATGAAGAAGACTGTATACCGCTTTCAACATTCCAAAAGAGGCGCAAGGAAGAGTACGTAAAATGCAAAGGGGAAAAAGGGGACCTTAACACCTCCTGCCAAGAAGAAACATTCCGATTTCTGCCTCCCTTTTCCCTGGGACCTAGCAGTCATTCATTCGAATTTTTTTCATTAATGATAACGCCTGAAATTGTAAACATGATAGTAGAACACACCACTACCTATGCGGCACAAAAGAACAAAGAATACTTCAATTTAACAGAAGAAGAACTGTATACTTTTATAGGTATTCTGCTGTTGAGTGGTTACGTACCACTTCCACGCAGACGGATGTACTGGGAACAAAGCGAGGATGTACACAATGTTTTAGTCGCTAATGCGATGAGGAGGAGCAGATTTGAAGAAATTTGTAGTTATTTACATATGAGTAACAACGAAACCATTTCTAAAGATGATAAACTGGGTAAAATTCGCCCCCTTATAGATTGTTTGAATCGACAGTTCCTCAGATACGCACCGATTGAGAATAACATTTCCATCGACGAATCTATGATACCACACTATGGTAGACATGGATGTAAACAATTTGTAAAAGGTAAACCTGTTCGATTTGGTTACAAGGCTTGGGTAGGTGCTCTTAAATTAGGATATTGTGTCCAATTTGAAATTTACCAGGGGAGAAAAAGAAGCGAACAAACGCAAGTAATGGGCCTGGAGGAATCTGTAGTTCTAACCTTTGCAGAAATTTTAAAAAATTATTACAACAAGAAATTTTCCTTGTACTTTGATAGTTTTTTTTACTTCCCCGAAGCTTATTAGAAGTCTCACGAGTAGAGGGTTTGGAGGAACTGGAACTGTCCGTGATAATCGTACGAAAAAGTGTTTTATAAAAGGCAAAAATGAAATGAAGAAACTAGACCGTGGTTCTATGGATAGTGCAGTTGATAAGAAAAATAATATAGTATGTGTACGTTGGAAAGATAACAATGTTGTTACAATGCTGTCAAACAAATATGGAATAAATCCCCTACAAAAATGTTATAGATATTCTGTAAAGAATAAAAAGAAAATATCTATAGATCAACCTAATCTAATATGATATAATAATTATATGGGTGGTGTAGACCAATTAGACAATCATGTTTCTAACTATAGAATAGGTTTCCGCGGAAAAAAATGGTACACTCCAATAGTATACTGCTTACTTGACGTTTGTGCAACAAATGCCTACATTCTAGCTCGAGAATATAACTGTAAAAAAGATAATCTTCAAATTCGACGAGAAATTGCAAACCATTTGTTAAACACATATGGCAGTAAAAGTGAGAAACCGGGGCGAAAAAGAGCATCAGTAAGATTTCCGTTATCTGTAGTCAATGGCAGACATATAATCGTAACGAGTCAACCTAGGCTCCGATGCCAAGTGTGCAAGAATAAAACAACAAAAGCATGCCAAACCTGTAAAGTACCATTGCATGATAAATGTTTTTCAGTGTACCATTGCGAATAAATTTCGTTCTAAATATGTAGTGTGTTTTTTATTACCACTTAGAGCTGCGATCTTTATGAAGCCTTATGGGTCGTTACAGACCCAGTTCTAATTTTACATCAGAATTCTAAAATCTTACTTTATTATATTGTTTTACATGTATAAACCACTAAACACAAATAAATGTATGTATTAACTGAATAAAAACGATTTTATAATTCTGGGTATTTAACAGGTTAGGTCGTAAACGACCCTTTGGGAATTAAAGGAGTACAAATATTTTTATAATTCTGGGCATTAATGGGTTAATGAATGCGTTGCGGCAGATACTTTTTCAGAAAAAATTAAAGTAGCAAAAATAATACCTGTACACAAAAAAGAAGATGTAGATGTAATAAGCAACCATCGTCCTATTTCCATACTACCAACAATAATAGATATAATAGAAACTGTTTTAAACGCATTCGATAACAAAGAATATGTTGAACTTACCTGCTGTGATCTCAGTAAAGCGTTTGACACTGTCGATCACAATATACTACTCAAAAAGTTGTACTATTATGGCATTAAGGGCATCCCACACAAACTATTATCATCGTACTTGAAAGAGAGACAGCAGCTGGTGGAAGGTGAACAAGAATAGATCCTCAATAAGGCGGCCCATGAACGGAGTACCACAAGGATCAGTTTTGGGAATTTAGTTTAATTGATATTTTGTTTGATTATGTTACTTTTTGTTGTTTTTTATTTTGTAGTTTCTTTATTGTAATTCCTTTTGCATGTAATGGGGTTAATAAATATATATTATTATTATTATTATTATTACTAAGTGTATACAATTCAACATATCTTCCGGTGGTTTTGTTTGGAAGCGAAAATTAGATATTTTCTGAATCTCAAAAACACAGAATCGAAGCGGTTCAGATGAAGTATTTAAGAAGCGTCGCAAAAGTTAAAAGAACCGACAAAATACGGAACTCCATTATTAGAGCTAACTTGAACATACCTGAAATTAAAACAGAGCTAAAAAGATGTTATAATAACAAAAACATAGTACAGTTCATAGATAAACTTACTGTTTTAAATTGGGCTATCCCATCTAAAACAACAGCTCAAGTGTAATGATCAACTTATTTATGATGCCAGATTCCTCGAGAGAGGAGAAAAAGACTTTTTGGATTTTATATAACTGCGTTTATTTAATAATACTTATAACTAACATTTTCGTGTTAACGCATCGACGACTTACTCTATTCTCCTTCTACATGCTAATAAACCTATTTAACCTACTTACTAATATTGCTGACTTATCTAAAATACTAAGGTAAATGTACCCGTCTCCAACACGTATTGTTATTTAATTTTTCAATAATAAAATGTATAATAAAATGAACAACAACTCATGTGTCCAGTACACAAGAAGCATTCTCTATACTTCATTCTAAATTTATGGCTGAGTTTGATATCTGCTTTTCTAAAAAAGCTACAAAAAATGTTAAAAGAGTATACAACAATCCTCAAAAACTACAAGAAACTCTTGATGCCTTATTTGTGATAGTTCAAACAACCAAAGATGCTGAAGGTTTGCACTTATATAAGAAATATAAAAAATAATATATGAACATGACTATCCAAAATAAGAAACGAACCGTGGATGAATATATTTTAAATGTTAATAATAAAATCAAAGCCATATGGGATGTCATCAACAACGAGCGTCAAACCAACCGTACAGCGAAGATTGCTTCTAATAATAATAATAATAATAATAATAATAATTCACTTTATTGCCCAACAAAGATCAATTACAGGACAATATTACAAGAAAAAGAAAATAAGAAATAACACATGCCATAAAACAAATATAATTCACATAAACACTCTTACACTATTATTGATTGTTAATTAGTTTACACATCCTCTGCACCGGGGAGTTGGCTAAAACATTGGATCTGCAATTCCTCAAATAAAACTGATTTGTACTACGTGTTGCACGCGTAGGCACCGCGAAAATGATCCGCGACAACAACCAACCACAATCCAATTCACCTTGCACTAACTTCTGCAAAAACTTGATGCACTGGTCATCTCTTCTTACGTCTAGTGCAGAAAAATTGTGACGCCGCAGCAGGGATGCGTAATCCATTCCACGATCCGGGTATGATCCGTCCAGGCGTAGAGACAAATATTTGAGAAATCTCCTCTGAATTCTCTCCAATATAAGTCTATGACACACATAATGTGGCGACCAAATTACAGAGCCATATTCCAATTTGGACAATACAAAGGTCGAAAATAGGGTCTTGTACACACCGATATCAGAAAAAGCACGCGAGGTGCGCAAAACGAAACCAAGCATCCTCGCTGCAGAAGATGCAATATTTTCGATGTGAGGTACAAAAGACAATTTGCGGTCAAAAGTTACTCCCAGATCCTTGATTGTAGATAGTTTCTCAAGAAGAACACCTTCTATATAATAAGAAGATGGAAGAGGAGACAGCTTGCGTGTAAAACTAACCGCACCGCACTTATTGGCATTAATCTTTAGCTGATAACGGTTACACCATTCCACCAAGACGTCCAAATCCGACTGAAGACTGACAACATCACGGTCCGCAAAAATAGGTCGGAATAGTTTCAGATCATCCGCATAAGCTAGTACGCTTGATGAAAATTTGTCTAGAAGGTCATTCAAGAAGATAACAAATAGTAGGGGGCCTAGATTTGAGCCCTGAGGAACACCAGACCTAGCCGTAAACTCCATAGACGCATAACCGTTGTAGTACACATAATTTATACGACCCGATAGGTAAGAGGCAAATAGTTTCATAAACTTAGGAGATAAGCCAAAAGCACTAAGTTTATACAAGAGGACGTCATGATGAATCATGTCGAATGCTTTAGAAAAATCAGTGTATACCACATCTACCTGACCGCCCCTATCCAAAGATTCACAAATTACCTCAGTAACCACCGCGAGGTTGGTAATGGTCGAACGACGCTTGATAAACCCATGCTGATATGGTGACACAAATGACTGAACCTGTGGATAAATCATCTTGTAAATAATCTGTTCAAATACCTTAGCGAAATTGGACAATAACGATATTGGTCGATAATCAGTAATGTTGGTACGTTCGCCATGCTTGAATACAGGAACAATGCGTGAGCGCTTCCAAAGTTTAGGAAACGAGCAAGTGCTTAAGGATAGGTTAATTATTAAATGAAGCGGAACTGCAAAAACTGCACAGCAATCACGAATGAAAAATGCAGGAAGATCATCATCACCAGCAGTAAATTTATTAGGTAACCTTTTTAGGAAATGAAGAACCTCTTCTTCGGTGACATCGGCAACAAATACTGGAGGATACGTAGAGTGTACATCAACCATGTTATAAGCAGAGACACCAGAATATACTCCAGAGAATTGATCTGCAAAAGCATTAACTATTTTTTCAGGATCAGTGTAGGTGGACTTATCACGCATCATTTTTCCAGGAAGTCGAGAGGTCGTTGTTTTCTGTCTTATATAATTCCAAAAGTTACGGGGATCAGAACTAAGCGATTGTTCAGCACTAATAGTAAAGGAAGTATACGCATCAGAGATTTTCTGTTTAGTCAAACATCTCAGTCTTTTATATTCCGCTGAATAGAAAGCACTATTGCTTCTCCTCCACTTCCTCCTATAATACTCTTTCAACTTTAATAGCCCCTTAATTTCTGGGGTGTACCAAATAGGGTATGAGGATCCTCGACTCAATCTCTTAGGAACAAATAAATCCAAAATCTCATACAACATTTTTATAAAAAGCTCGCAAAGCATCATCCGCATTAACCTCCACAGCTAGAAAAGACCAATCCGTGTAAAGTAGTTTATCATACATGCCAGGAAAGTTGGCTCTTCGAAAATTATATCGACCACCCAAAGACGGAAAGTTCGGCAAACCATCATTTGCCGTCAGTAAATTCATTGTAGTATCTAAGGCAGGATGGTACTGATCCTCGTAGACGAAGGGACAATCATCATGAACAAGATCAAACTGATGGTCAGTATTTGTCAGAACCAACTGACAAATACAGCTTCTAATCTAAAAGCTTCCGATTTCAGTGATTACTTTATCTCTGTTACTGCCAATATTGTGCAAGATATTGTCATCATAATCCTCCCATGAAATGTATCTGAAAAAAATGAAAATTGATAATGTAAGATCCTTTTTCTTTGAACCGATTTCATTGGATGAGATAATTGATATTGTCAATAAGATGAAGAACAATAGCACCGCTGATATGTACGGTTTAAATGTTAATACTTTGAAGAAAATAATTCATTTATGTGCGGATCCGTTGTGCTGAAATTTTCAATCAATGCGTAACGGAAGGAGTTTTTCCGGAAGAGATGAAGGTCGCGAAGGTGCTGCCATTACATAAAAAAGGAGATGTAAACGAATGCGAAAACTATAGACCAATATCTACTCTCCCCATAGTCTCGAAGGTTTTTGAAAAATTAATAGCTAAAAGGTTACTAAAATTCCTAAATCGCTTTGACCTTCTAAACAACAGGCAGCACGGTTATCGTAGTGGTAGGTCAACTATTACGGCAATAATGGATGTTATAGATTTTGTACAAAACGCTCTGAATGAACAACAGTCGGTGCAAATCAGTTTTCTTGATTTAAGTAAAGCGTTTGATATGGGGAGTCTCGATATAATATTGAGAAAATTATACTTTTATGGTATAAGAGGCCAAGAACTAAATCTCCTTAGATCATATCTTGTGGGTAGGCAGCAATATGTTTTTTGGGAAAATAATACGTCTGGAACATCTAAACTAATAAGTGGAGTACCACAGGGATCAATACTGGGTCCTAAAACATCAATAAAACAGAATCAATTGTCATTGATATGAAATTACCCTCAAACTTACCCGCGGTGAAGTTCTTGGGTTTATCTCTTGATCCCAAGTTGACATTGAATCCACATACTGATATAAGTAAAAAGTTAACGTCAGCAATTTTTACAATTAGACGTCTCAGCAAAATTGCATCTCATGAAGTGGACATATGACATAGTTGTTTGAGGTCATGCACCTGGCTTAGGAAGAATTTTTGGTTTGCAGAAGAAGGCGGTGAGAGCTTTATGCAATCTTAAAACTATTGACAGCTACAAAGATGTATTTAAAACAGAATGTATACTTACCGTACCAAGTGCATACATTTTGGCTACCTTGATGTATGTTTATGACAATAGAAGTAAATTTAATGCGAATGCAAACTTTGACACACACGACACAACAGGCAAAGATTAACTGAGATTACCGTTACATAGGATAGAAGCAACTAAAAGATATACTGATTACTGGGGAGTTAAATTTTTCAACAAGTTTCCAGAAGAAATGAAAACTATGGAACGAGAACACTTCAAAAAAAATGTGTAAAGTCTAATCTGGTTAAGAAAGCCTACTATGTATGGTCTGATTATATGCAGGATCAGTTTGTGGAGTAACAAAGTTAATTTGTTTTATTACTATACTTATAATACCTATATACATATTTATTTCACTGTAATACTGTATTACTTACGTGAATAAACATTATTATTATTATTAAAAAATACAGCCTATAACTGAGAAAAATATGGAACGACAACATAGCATAGATTTTCGCTGAAAGAAATATTTCCTGGAACGACTCGACGCAAGCATACTAACCCAAGACCGTGATGCATGCAGAGAATTTGTAATAGTTTAGTTAATTAATTTTTATTATATCAGAATGTTGAAATTGTTTATTAATTGCACCTGGACACCATTAAATGGTAAATGAGGTTTTTGATTATAAATAAATAAATAAACCTTGTAAAAGAATAACAGGAGAGGAAATGATTTCGAAATTTCTGTATTGCTATGCGAGCTATTGAGCTATAGAGTATACTGACAAGGTACTCCACTGGATCGTGTAAAAATGAAAATATAAAAAAAATAGTATCATAAAAAAATAATAAAAGTATAATAAAGTTGAATTAAAAAACAACATATTCCTGAAATAACATAAAAAAATTATAACGGTTTATCTATTTGGGAATATAAAACGTATTGGGAACACATGAATGAAATAAAATTTACATTAAATTACTTTCTTTTCATTTACTAAATTACAATGAATATTAAATATTCACTATTTTCCCCTTCGTTTGAAATGAAAATTATCGACTTTTCATGAAACAACACAGTGGTTAAATTTAACGCGAGATATCCATTTGATAAATTACTTTGAATGTACTTCACGCACATAACCCGACATTGATAATTTGTTTAATTTACTTTTTCTTTCGTTTTCAGTCCACATTACATCATCAGCGTATACGGTAGCTATAATCACATTGAAACTCAAATAAAGAAAAGATAGTTTTAAAAGTAAGTTGAGTAAATATTTCGGCTTGGTCCTTTACGTAAATTGAAATATTTTTAGTGTCTGATAATGAGATTCCTGTTGATCGTTGGAAATCGATGCGTTTTCGTTTATCAAAAAAAAACCGTAAGCGTATGAAAACTTATTTTCAGGAATACTGTGATAACACCTCCATACATGGTTTTAAATATTTGAGTGAAAATAAAAGGAGTTGGATTGAAAAGTTGAAATTTCCACATTACAAAACAACTGGCTTTATTCAATTTTTGTTGTAGGTTCTGGTGGTTTATCACAATAACAATTTGTATGGGTCTTTGTGGTTATTTAACTTTAAAAACTTATCATAAATGGAGGAGTACACCGGTTATTGTTAGTTTTGCAACGAAACAAACACCTATTTTTGAAATTCCTTTTCCTGCTGTTACAATTTGCCCAGAAGCAAAGTTAAATACAAGCGTTTTTAATTATTCTGGAGAGTTATGGAAATGGGGTCGAAAAGAGTCAGTTCAGAAAGAGTAAGTTAAAAAATTAGAAATTACACTTTCCGGCGCCTTCACCATACATTCACAATTAAAAAACATTACTTCTTATACGTAACTTTTTAAATTAGATTAGAATATTCATCTCTAATTTGTACCTCACCAAAAAATACAACAGGAGATCAATACTGGTCAGATGATAAACCCCTCCAATTTTTGAATAAAGTCGCACCAAAGTTTAACGAAATTTTTGTAAGTTGCGTTTACGGCAAATCGAAAAATAAGACATGTTCCGATTTGTTCAAACCAGTTTTAACAGACGAAGGAGTCTGTTATACTTTCAACATGATCGATCGCGAAGAATTATTCACCAAGAAAGTGTAATAATTGTTTTAACAAAAAAATTCTGTTTAGTAAATAATTATTAACCGATTCGTTTTTAGGAAACCCATCAATAATTATTTTAAATTCAACAAAATTGAAAATTACAATGTTTTAAACGGTTACGGTCAATCTTTAAGTGCTTACCCGAGAAGAGCTTTGTTTACCGGCGCTAAATATGGTTTGAATGTGGTTTTAAAAATTAACGAAAAGTATAATGATAAAAAGTGTGGAGATTTATTAAGAGGATATAAAGTAATATTATTTATGAAGAAAAAAAAACATAATATATAATTTAATATGACATAATGCGCCGCTATTACTACTTTCTTTTTTAGATTATTCTTCATCATCCAACAGAATTCCCAAGATCCACTTTACATTACTTTCGATTGCCATTAAAACAAGCTGTAGTTGCAGCAGTCACACCACAAATGATAAACACAAAAAATACTTTATTATCGTATAGTTATGAACGGCGTCAATGTTATTTTGAAAGAGAACGAAAATTGGAATACTTTAACATTTATACACAACAAAATTGCGAATTGGAATGTTTAACTAATTATATTGAAAAAACTTTCGGCTGTGTTAACTTTTATATGCCCAGTAAGATTAATTTGATTTACAATTAAAAAGAAAAATAATATTCAACATGACGGATGATATTAATGTGTTTTTAGGAAGAATTGATAGTAATATTTGTTCGCCAGTTAATCTCCCAAACATAACAATAGCCGAAAAAGCATTGATGATAAAAGAAATAGCAAAATATCTTCAAGAACGCGAGGAAATTAAAAACGAAAATGATTTTAAGTCGAGTCTTGTTTCCGAATTATATAAATTTATTACCCCTGAATCAACAGCAAATGATTCTAAATCGAATATGGATAGTTGTAATTGTCTTCCGGCGTGTACTTCAATTGATTATAACACGGAAACATCTCAATCAGAACTTTATTACGATGGAGATCAACACAAAGCGATTTCATCTACAAATTTCAGCAATGAGTAAGTTTTTATTTCATATTGCTTTAATTATTTCTTTTATTCATTTCTTTCAGCGATGATTATTCAATGTTAATCGTTTACTTTAAAGAGTACCAATTTATACCATCTGAACGTAGCGAACTATATGGAATAGTTGATTTTGTCGCAAACATAGGGGGGTTATTAGGATTATTTATTGGATGTTCCGTGATCTCTGTGATGGAAATTGTTTATTTCTTATCACTTCGTTGGTGTTGCAATATTGCTTTAAAACATAAACATTAAGCGCTCTAAAAACAGTTGGAAATAAATATGCTTAATTACATTTTAATGCTTATGTAAAATAACTATTTATTATTGCGAACAAAATAGGAATTCTATATTATGATAATTCCTTATAGTATAAAATAAAATAAAAAAGGTTTACTGAAAAAAAAGGTGTTTTTTTTCATTTTCCCCTACTAGTTTTCCTACAGTAGTTGGAACAAACACAGTTGAAGATGAAAGAAATATAGCTTTTAGTTCTAATATATCCATGCTATCAATGTCTACTTTAACCTTTAACTGATGACGTGGTGCCCCTGTGACCCCAGCGAATTTTAAATTTACCGGCAACTACATAATTTTATAGTTACGCCACTGTAGCTCCCTCCATCTACCTTTAAGGCAGATGTACTTGCACGGTTCTGTGCGTTTTTACTAAAATACAGTCAGTCGTGTTTGTGTCAGTGGAGATTAAAGTTTAATTCGTCACCAATTGCGTTACGACATCGGACATGGCTACTTCTAATTTTGTTCGTTATGGTGGTCCTAACTATGAAGAGACATTAATGAAATGGTTTAACGAAGCGGAGAGTGATGTTAGTGATGTGGATGATTCATCTCAACATGATATGGAAAGCGAACATGACTCAGCTTCAGAATTTGAAGTTTCTGAAGGAAGTGATGATGAAGTGGCACGTAGAGGTGAGAAAGTATCAAATGAAACAGCAAAATCTTATTACGGAAAAAATCGCTTTAAGTGGTCATCACAACCTCTTATACAGAGATCTCGAACGCAAAAACATAACATAGTGTCGCATTTGCCCGGCCTGCGAGGCGAAGCAAAAGCTATTGGAAATTCAGCAACGCCTTTACAAGTATGGACTTGTCTACTGACAAACGATATATTATCCGAAATTCTAAAGTACACAAATATAAAACTTATAGAAATGAGAGAAAGATACGGAAGAACCAATAAGCCCGAATTACAGGATTTGGATATGGTAGAACTTCCAGCTTTCTTTGGACTCTTGTACTACAGTTCCATTTTCAAATCTAATAATGAAGATTTGCAATCCCTCTTTGCAACAGATGGTACAGGACGGGACATATTCCGTTGTATAATGTCTTTACAAAGGGTACTAGTTATTTTAGCTTGCTTACGTTTTGATAATATAGAAGATCGTCAGGAAAGAAAAAAGGAAGATGCCACTGCAGCGATATCGTGGGTTTTTAAAAGATTTGTAAACAATTGTCAACAGCAATATTCCCTTGGGGAACTAACATGCATTGATGAAATGCTTATTGGTTTCCGGGGTCATGTTCAATTTAGGATGTACATGCCTAATAAGCCTAACAAATATGGCATCAAAGTTCAAATTCTAACTGATGCACGAACCAATTATTTTTATAATGGTTATATCTATTCTGGAAAAGGCAGTGATGGGCAGATGTTGTCTAGTGAAGAACATAAGTTTTCAATACCTACTCAATCCGTGTTGCAGTTAATTGCTCCTATTCAAAATACAAACAGAAATGTAACTGCTGACAACTGGTTCAGCTCTTTAGAAGTTGTTGATGAGTTACGAAAGAGAGGACTTACCTACGTAGGAACAATGAGGAAAAACAAACGAGAAATAACTCAAGAGTTCTTAGCAGATCGTAAAAAACCATCAGGAACTGCTCTCTACGGTTTTACCAAAAATGTGACCCTCGTTTCCTACGTGCCTAAAAAAGGAAAAGCAGTTGTTCTGGTCTCTTCGATGCATAATAACAGTAGCGTCGACAAAACTACCGGTAAACCTGAAATAATAGCTTTTTACAATGAAACTAAAGGAGGGGTAGACACACTAGATAAAAAGTATGCAAATTACAGTACAAGTAGGCGAACCAGACGATGGCCCATGGCCGTATTTTATGCGGTATTAGATATTGCTTCCGTCAACTCTTTTGTACTGTATCAAAGCTATCCAAACTATGACAATATTTCAAGATTGCAATTTATACAAACACTTAGCCAACAGTTAGTAGAAGACCATTTAAATAGACGCTTGACAAATCAAAGGCTTCCTCGAGAATTGCGTTTGAATATTGGGAGAATAGTAAAAAAACCAATAAGTGAACAGCCTTCTCAAGCTAATTCGGATGGAAAAAGGAAAAGATGTGGAATTTGTCCCCGGAAGAACGACAAAAAAACTAAGAATAGTTGTATGTATTGTAAAATTGCGATGTGTGATGACTAGAGAGTTAACATATGTAAGAATTGTATGGAATAAATGATTATTTTTACGGATATTGAGGTGTTGTGGTTTTGTGTTTTCCATAAATTATTTAAGCATAACTATTTATTTTTTTATTTATTGAAATGTAATCTTTATTATTCTTTCATGTTTTTTTCTGTTTTGTCTATGTTTATGTTTATTATTTTTAAGGGGGTGATTGTGGAAGAACGATAGGAGACTATCGAAAATCACCTTTTGTCCATAAATTTAGATATGTAAATTTTTTGTATTTTCAATAATATGTAGCTATATCGATTTTTGTGAACAATAAACTTGTTTATTATTATTATTATTATTATTAGAATATAGTAGATTTTTTGTTCAAAATAATTAAAATATTTATAAAAACTAAGACTGTAAGCAAAAGGTTGAATTTTTTAGAACAGTTTTACTTAAATTTCATTTTTTGGCAGATTTCTTTTTATTTGCTTACATTTACATGTCCCTGCTCTGTGTCGGTTCTTATGTGAATCACCCTGTATACAGGTTAAAGCTCGATGGACACAAAAAAAATCTCTAAAGTAATTTTCTCATCATACATGGTAAGAGCCACCATTTGTCAGGTTAAACTAAGTAGCTGAATGGTTTTATGACTTGGAAAGTCATTTTGAAACAGCCCTTTCCTCGAGTCCTTTGCGTAACCAAGAGGAAAGGGAAGTAAAAAACTTTTTAGTTAAGAGAAAGCAAAATGCAATAAATTTAATCCATCATGCCAAGGCATTTTTTAAGGAATTTCCACTGGAGGGACACTGAAATGCGCCGCGGGCGAAAAATTTTTAGGTGCCCGCCCTTTTTTGGACTGTCAAAACTCTACGTTTCGATAGCTCAACCGAGAGTACTTTAGAAGCTAAAATTAAGAAATTTGAGATATTTTTTAAAATATTAGGCTTTTTAATATCATATCTATTATTATTATTATTATTTTACTCACCCGAATTAGAAAATACGGCACAAACGATAAAATTTAAGAATTTATATAAAACTGCGGGAATCCCCAAACATCTTATATAGACCACTGTCCAGAAGAGCTGCCAACATGATAATGACCTCGATTTACTACAATTTTTGAGGTTTATTTATAAGAAATAACAACGTGGATATACGAAAGTTCTTTTCGAAGAAAGTTGCAGATGTACAAAGTGCAGTTAGTGTTCCTTTTGAACCAGAAATTAGGCCTTCCACCTGTGTCCCTAATGAAGAAAGTTGTGGTAAGTAATTTTCGGGTCTATTTTAAAGGTCGATTTATAAAAAATTCCGTCGCCGTTCCTGCTTGTCACTCGTTGCCAATTGCCAATAAAATTTGACCAATTTGGAACTACGAACGGGAACGGCTTTTCTAAATGTTTATGCTATGCAAATCGCCCACATAAATGCATGACAAATGTACTAACTACAACATCTTCCATTACAGCTAATACAGATCGTGCTGACGTTGGCACAAGCCAATATCATGGAAGGAAGTTGGATTTGGGATGGCTGCTAAAGACCTACCCTTATTTAAAAAAAATATTTCATAAGATAAAAATAGAAACAGTACACATGTTTCGTGCACAATCTGTCACGAACATAAAGATGAAGCTTCCAGAGTAGCCAGAAATGGGACTGTTCCGATTGCCTCAGGAGTTGGAGCAGATGGTGTGCAAAGGCTACAGCAGATTATTGATCATATTGATTCCAACGTCCACGCCGCTGCCATGAATGCAAAGAAAGCGGCGAAATTATGGAAGCAGCAATCCGACAAACTCCCTTGGGTTAAAACTTTAAAAAAGCATAGAGCAATGGTTGTCCACGACTTAATTGGCTTATGCATTGACGTTTACAACGATTCTTTGCTTGAAACGCCCACTGCTCGTACTTGGCCAGCTCGTTCATTGGCAGCAATGCGTGCTAAATCAATACAATGCCAGCTGAATGATTCGAATGACTGGGAAATTCAGCTGGATGAGTTTCAGCCCCGTGGTTCTGCACTTCATTACAGGGATGACGTCGTTTATGCTGAAATGCTTCACGTTATTGGAGATACAGAGAAGAAGAAACTTCGTGACGAGTTTAAATCGGCTGGAAGTGTAGATCGTGGTAATCAAGACATGAAGTACGTTGTTGCTAAGTATGTTACCAAGGATCAACCTACAGTACTCCGCAGTCGTTTCAGAGGAATTAGTCAGCCAGAATCGAAAGGAGCCAAAGGAATGCTCGAGGCGACGGTCAACACTTGTGAAAAATCTTTTAATTATTAGTTGGCGTCACAACTGATGGAGAAGCTGCCAATACTGGAAGAGAAAGTGGCCTTTGGAAATTGCTTATCTAGGACATAAACTACTAACTGTATGGTGTTACTGTTATCGATCTGACCTAGCAATGGAATCGGCCTTAGAATTCGTTCCTGAACTAAAAATGTGGATGAGTAATATAACAGGAACTTCGAGGTATTTTCGAACCTCTCCCACAAAACTGAAGAAAATGTAACAAATGTTTCCCGAATATCTGTCATTCCCAGTTTTGGCAAGAATTGAGAGCCGACCCGGAACCTTCCATGCGTCGTGAAAAAGCTACTGCAGCAAGAATGCTCAAGACATGGGATAGTGAGAATTCTCTCCAACGGAAGCAAACGTGTTTGATGGCAGACATTACTCCCATTTTACAAACCTTGCAGAAACATCTCCAGAAGGGAGATTTAATCTTGCCTGACGTAATAACTGTAAGAAACAACGCGAAAATTACTGTTGATGGTAGACAACCCGTTTCATGGGGCTACGAAGAAAAGCTGGTGAATGATGAAGCGTCGGGTGAGGGTGAGCAAAACTTGGCAAGGAAGAGGCGAAAAATTGGTAACATGTTCGTTACCACTGGCGTCCGAGAATGGTCGGCAGTCAGGAAAGAAGTGGTTTTGTCCTTCATAAATTTTTTGAAGGAACGTTTAAATATTGAAGAAAGCAGCGTTATGAAAGCGTTCACTTTGTTCTTAAACGCCAAGACCCCTAAGGAGATGATTNCAGCAGAGAAGGAAAAGATGCTGTAAGTGAGTTCTCATCCAACGTTTGTGATTGCCCTCAAATAGAACAAATCGGCGACCTAGACATTTCCGATATAGGAGTAAAAATGTCTTATAAATTAAGAAAACTTATTTCTGCAACAACGGGAGTTTTACAAAGATTGAGCTGCAAGAAAACCTTAACAAGTTGCCGTCGAAAAGACACGAATAAGTTATATTTGCAGCAGTCGTTTTTTAGTATTGTTGACTTATATACAGTGTACAGGGTGGGCAAATTTGGGTGTTATTATAGGCTATCTCAGAAACTATAAGAGATACGAAAAAAGTAGGTGCCATGTC
>NW_019281315.1:9164-53231 GCF_000648695.1 Onthophagus taurus | reverse complement strand
AAAAATAACTTTTAGTTTTTGAGAAAACAATATTTGAAGTTTTGATAAAATTTTCGGTGTTGCAATTTTCATCGATAATTTTCAAAATTCGTTATTAAATTAATTTCTTGAAGGATCCTTGTGGAAATATCATCAATTATTAATTAAAGTATCCTCTTTTTAATGTAACAAGCCGTTTTGAAAAATCACTTTAGTTTTTTGAGAAATAAATTTTTGAAATGATCGACAATTTTTTCGAATTTTGCAATTTTCGCCGATTAAGTTTTAAAAATTCGTATAAAATCTATTTCTTGGAATATGAGTATAAAAATTTCCCAAAGTGTTAATAAAAGTGTCCTCTTTCCAATGAACCAACCCGTTTTGAAAAATAACTTTTAGTTTTTGAGAAAACAATATTTGAAGTTTTGATAAAATTTTCGATGTTGCAATTTTCATCGATAACTTTCAAAATTCGCTATAAAATTAATTTCTTGAAGGATCCTTGTGGAAATATCACCAATTATTAATTAAAGTATCCTCTTTTTAATGCAAAAAGCCGTTTTGAAAAATCACTTTTAGTTCTTGAGAAATAAATTTTTGAAATAATCGACAATTTTTTCGAATTTTGCAATTTTCGCCGATTAAGTTTTAAAAATTCGTATAAAATCCATTTCTTTGAATATGAGCATGAAAATTTCCCAAAGTGTTAATAAAAGTGTCCTCTTTCCAATGAACCAACCCGTTTTGAAAAATAACTTTTAGTTTTTGAGAAAACAATATTTGAAGTTTTGATCAAATTTTCGATGTTACAATTTTCATCGATAATTCTCAAAATTCGCTATAAAATTAATTTCTTGATTAGTGAATAGTAATTTTATATATAACCTTAGAACTCAATGACAGCTAACTGGGCGTGGCAAATAGTGTGACGTAGAGTGCCGGCAACCAATCCGTAAAAACAACAATGGATGTAGATTGTCCTTGTCTAGAACATAATTTAGGTTGCAAATTTTTTAGTCAAAAACAATTTTTTATCAATTAATTTATTATCCCTTAAAAAAAATATTGCAAAAAAACATTTAAAAACGAAAATCGTGCTTTCTTCATAAATAAATCTAAATCTCTCACTTTATATACAATTTTTTATCACAATCTTAATCCTAATAATCCGATTTCAACACATTATCGTTCCTATCTTTATACATATCTCTAATCACCGAATCGATGTGTAACGGCCCATTCCTCGCGTTCCTAAAAAACAACTCCTCTATCGTTTCAACCGAGATATTCTTCAAACTAGGAATTAACATCAACAATCGTCCAAATCGCGTCGGTTGAGACGGATGCACCAACGAAACGTGTTTACTCAAATCCAATTGACTCTGATCTTGAGAAGAACTCACCAAATCAACGCGAATTAAACTTTTAGATTCACCCGATGAAATAGACGACGAAGAATTTTTATCAAAATTAGTTTTAAATAAAATAAACGACCGGATGTGTAAATATTCGGTGTGGTCCAATTGAAATTGCGCGATACTTCTTAAAATATCGATGAAATCTTTAACGTTTTGAACAAAACGTGGTAAAGAATCGGGATTTCGTTCTTTATACCCGGACTCTTCGACCAAAAAGTTTACATCGAACGAAAATGGGCATAAAGATGCGCTTAATAAGAAAAGATCTCTCCAGGATTCTTCGAGAAGGAGGCATTGGTCGCTTTTTGGTAGTGCGATGAAGTCTCGCAAAGTTTTTGACCATTTTATCGTTTCTAAAACGATGTTGGCAGCCCATTCGCTTGGTGATGTCGGTGGGAGAAGAGTTGGGGGTAAAAAAGCTGGAATTGGAGGAAAAAACTAAAACAGAATAAATTAGAAAATGTATTGATTAAAATAAAATTTATTTTTCTTACCCTTGGGAAAGCGAAAGGTGAAAAATGTGGGAAAACTCCTAAAGGTGGGGGAATCCCCGGGATTGGAGTCGGTTTTGGTAAAGCTAAATCCAACGGGGAATGAGGACTATTTGGAATTAATCCAAATCTTTCGCGATTTTCCCCAAAAAGTTGCGCTGCAATTTGTTGTCTTCGTAAAGTTGAGTTTCTTGGGCCCCTTTCGTGTTGTACAGCTAAATTTTTTTTAATTAATTTTTATTTTATTACTATAAAAAAGAAATTTACCATCTTTATTCATCCCAACAGCTTGACACTTCGCTAATCGACAAGCTCTACATTGATTCCTTTGTAGCTTATTAATAACGCAAGATCCTTCATCGCGAGCTTTACAAACATATTGGCGATTCCTCCGAATTGATCTCTTAAAAAATCCGGCGCAACCATCACAAGCAAAGATGTTGTAATGTTTCCCAGAAGAGAAATCCCCACAAACTTTACAAGGAATATCAAGAATCCTACCTAAAAGATGATTATTAACTTACTTGTTTAAGATTGAGATTAAAAAAAAACTTACTAGATGCTGGAGGAGTCGTTGGTTTAACTAAACTACTTTCCATAACTGACACCATCACACCACAATTTATTTTTTCACTTTATAACTTTAAACTAACTTCTAACTCGAACCACCAAAGTCGTTCTGTTAAATTTCGAACAGAGCGTATTGGCTTTAAAAGCCCTCCCTTAATGCTTTTAAAGTTTGGGTTGTCCCTCAAACGCCCTTTTGACCTGAAAAGCCCTCCGATTGGTTGGTGAGATATTCTTTCTACCCTCCGAAGATGTGGTGGGGATTGAAATCGTGGTGATTTTGATTCTTGGTGTGTTCTAACTTTTTTACTTTTTGACGAATTCGCGTAGAAATGTATCCCGAGATTGAAATGGATTATTAAAAAATTCCTTTCGAATCATAAAGGTGAAGGATTTATTAAATTAATAAATAATACAATGGAAAAACGTGAAACAAGGGGTTGGGATGTTTTAAAATTAATATTTCTCCCTCTCATCTCATAACAGATGTGAATACGTGAAATACTCCACTTGGTTTATTAAAAAATATTTTTTGAATTAATAATCTTACCTTTTCAATATTAAAAATTCTAAGGGGGCTAAATTCTAGTAAAGTAGTTAAACCACAATTAACAAGATGAATAAAATTGGTTTTATTCGTTTAATTCGTTTCATTGTTGTGTTGGTTTCCTTTTAAGAGCCTGATGATTGTTTTGGTCAGCAGGTCCATTAGGGAAAAGTCACCAGAAATAATGAGATAATTGTGAAATTTATACGGTGGTTAAAATTGAAAAGGTACCTGTAAAAACCAAAAAAAATGGTAATGATCATTTAATGACCACTGAAACAAATTCTTTTTGTCACTTTTTATCACCAATTGTGTTCGGGTAAAGTGCTGCTACGTTTACGCAATTATATTGAAATTTTATATAAATAAAAACCACCAATTTGATATTAGATGAGTGAAAAAAAATTGTTAACTTCTAAACGGTTAGAATTTAAGAAATTAAACTTTTTGAGGTTATAAAGGAACGTTTAAAGTAAAATTATACCAAATTATAAGTTTCCAGGATCAATACTTTGTTTTATATCATATTTCAAAGTTTCCAATTCAATTTGGCATTTGTTAAAAATAAAAAAACATTAAAATTGATTTCTCCAAAACGGCAAGGATTTGAGGAATGAAACTTTTTGAGGTTATAATAGAACATTTAAAGTAAAATTATACCAAATTATAAGTTTCCAAGATAATTACTTTATTTTATATAAAATTAAAAAGTTGCCAATTCAATTTGACGTTTGTTACAAATAGGGTTAAACATTAAAATTGTTTTCCCCAAAACGGCTAGGATTTAAGAAATGAAATTTATTGAGGTTATAAAAAAACATTTAATGTTAAGTTATACTAAATTATAAGTTTCCAAGATAATTACTTTATTTTATATAAAACTTCAAAGTTGTCATCTCAATTTGACGTTTGTTAAAAATGAGGGTAAACATTAAAATTGATTTCTCCAAAACGGCTAGGATTGAAGAAAAGAAACTTTTTGAGGTTATAAAGAAACGTTTAAAGTTAGGTTATACCAAATTATATATTTCCAGGATCAATACTTTATTTTATATAAAACTTCAAAGTTGTCATCTCAATTTGACGTTTGTTAAAAATGAGGTTAAACATTAAAACTAATTTCTCAAAAACAGCTAGGATTTAGAAAATAAAACTTTTTGAGGTTATAAAGGAACGTTTAAAGTTAGATTATACCAAATTATAAGTTTCCAGGATCAATACTTTATTTTATATAAAATTTCAAAATTGCCAGTTCAATTTGACGTTTGTTAAAAATGGGGTTAAACATTAAAATTGATTTCTCCAAAACGGCTAGGATTGAAGAAATGAAACTTTTTGAGGTTATAAAAAAACGTTTAATGTTAGTTCATACCAAATTATAAGTTTCCAGGATCAATACTTTATTTTATATCAAATTTTAAAGTTGCCATTTCAATTTGACATTTATTAAAAATGAGGTTAAACATTAAAACTGATTTCTGCAAAACGGCTAAGATTTAAGAAATGAAACTTTTTAAGGTTATAAAGGAACGATTAAAGTTAGATTATACCAAATTATCAGATTCCATGATAAATACTTTATTTTATATAAAACTTCAAAGTTGTCATTTCAATTTGACGTTTGTTAAAAATGAGGTTAAACATTAAAATTGATTTCTCCAAAACGGCTAGGATTTAGAAAATAAAACTTTTTGAGGTTATAAAGGAACGTTTAAAGTTAAATTATACCAAATTATATGTTTCCAAGATCAATACTTTATTTTATATACAATTTCAAAGTTGTCAGTTCAATTTGACGTTAGTTAAAAATGCGGTTCAACATTAAAACTGATTTCTCAAAAACAGTTAGGATTTAAAAAATAAAACTTTTTGAGGTTATAAAGGAACGTTTAAAGTTAGGTTATACCAAAGTATAAGTTTCCAGGATTTATACTTTATTTTATATAAAATTTCAAAGTTGCCACTTCAATTTGACGTTTGTTAAAAATGGGATTAAACGTTAAAACTGATTTCTCCAAAACGGCTAGGATTTAAGAAATGAAACTTTTTGAGGTTATAAAGGGACGTTTATAGTTAGATTATACTAAATTATAAGCTTCCAGGATCAATACTTTATTTTATATAAAATTTCAAAGTTGCCAGTTCAATTTGACGTTTATTTAAAATGGGGTTAAACGTTAAAACTGATTTCTCCAAAACGGCTAGGATTTAAGAAATGAAACTTTTTGAGGTTATAAAGGGACGTTTATAGTTAGATTATACTAAATTATAAGCTTCCAGGATCAATACTTTATTTTATATAAAATTTCAAAGTTGCCAGTTCAATTTGACGTTTATTTAAAATGGGGTTAAACGTTAAAACTGATTTCTCCAAAACGGCTAGGATTTAAGAAATGAAACTTTTTGAGGTTATAAAAGAACGTTTAAAGTTAGATCATACCAAAGTATAAGTTTCCAGGATTTATACTTTATTTTATATAAAATTTCAAAGTTGCCACTTCAATTTGACGTTTGTTAAAAATGGGATTAAACGTTAAAACTGATTTCTCCAAAACGGCTAGGATTTAAGAAATGAAACTTTTTGAGGTTATAAAAAAACGTTTAATGTTAGTTCATACCAAATTATAAGTTTCCAGGATCAATACTTTATTTTATATCAAATTTTAAAGTTGCCATTTCAATTTGACATTTATTAAAAATGAGGTTAAACATTAAAACTGATTTCTGCAAAACGGCTAAGATTTAAGAAATGAAACTTTTTAAGGTTATAAAGGAACGATTAAAGTTAGATTATACCAAATTATCAGATTCCATGATAAATACTTTATTTTATATAAAACTTCAAAGTTGTCATTTCAATTTGACGTTTGTTAAAAATGAGGTTAAACATTAAAATTGATTTCTCCAAAACGGCTAGGATTTAGAAAATAAAACTTTTTGAGGTTATAAAGGAACGTTTAAAGTTAAATTATACCAAATTATATGTTTCCAAGATCAATACTTTATTTTATATACAATTTCAAAGTTGTCAGTTCAATTTGACGTTAGTTAAAAATGCGGTTCAACATTAAAACTGATTTCTCAAAAACAGTTAGGATTTAAAAAATAAAACTTTTTGAGGTTATAAAGGAACGTTTAAAGTTAGGTTATACCAAAGTATAAGTTTCCAGGATTTATACTTTATTTTATATAAAATTTCAAAGTTGCCACTTCAATTTGACGTTTGTTAAAAATGGGATTAAACGTTAAAACTGATTTCTCCAAAACGGCTAGGATTTAAGAAATGAAACTTTTTGAGGTTATAAACGAACGTTTAACGTTATGTTATACTAAATTATAAGTTTCCAGGATCAATACTTTATTTTATATAACATTTGAAAGTTGTCATTTCAATTTGAAGTTTCTTAAAATGGAGTTAAACATTAAAACTGATTCCTTCAAAACGGCTAGGATTGAAGAAATGAAACTTTTTGAGGTTATAAAGGAATAATTGAGGTTCACTTATACCAAATTATAGATTTCCATTGCAATGGATTCATTTGAAAATCACCTGTGACATTTAATTTGACGTTTGTTGAAGAAAATATGATGTTGAAAAAAAATTATTTTCTTCATAACGACTAGGATTTAAGAAATAAAACTTTTTGAGGTTATAAAGGAACGTTTTAGGTTGACTTACACCAAATTATAGATTTCCATTATGATCGATTCATTTAATATTTTTTTTTAAAGTCACCTATTTAATTTAACGCTTTTAGAATGTGAGGTTAAAGAAAAAATCATTTGCTTTTTAACGGCATGTATTTAAGAAATGAAACTTTTTGAGGTTATAAAGAAACGTTTGAGGTTACTTTATACCAAATTGTAAGCTTTTCCAAAGCGATCTCTTTATTCTATATAATTCCAAAGTTGCCGTTTGAATTTAACGTTTATTAAAATTGTAATTTTTTTTAATCATATCTCAAAAAGTATTTGCGATATAAAGATGATTTAAAAACCATTTAATAGCAAATTTAATCTAGTATTAATGCACCAAAAATTTTTCCTTCATTTCTATAAATCCCACTGATACGATTTTTTTAATTCTCTGTTCTTATTCATGCTAAGTAGGAAAAAAAGATCTCAAAAACGAATTGAGATATCATAATGAAATAAAAACGATTTTAAAGCAAATTTAATTCTTATTTAATGTGTTAAACATAATTTTTTTATTTCCAAAAATTTCAAAGTTATGATTTTTTTAAGTTTGCATAACAAGTTACTAAATAAGTATTTAACGTTAAAATTTGTTCCCAACGTTTTGGGACTTTTGAAAATCTGTGTGGAATTAGTTTCTAAACACCTTTTCGTCACTTTTTGTAAAAATTTCGTTTACAGATTTTATCTGACATCAAAAGCCTTCTGGAACATGCCTCCGTTTCTGCAACAAAAGCTTTTATTTCGTTTCGGGGACAAAATAATCCGGTATTTATCTCGGAAAGGCACTAAATATTTTTACTCAAATATTTGTTTATAAAATCAATGTTAATAAGTTGTTTGGAACTAAAATTTTTTGCGAAATTTGTCGAATTTAAGATGGCACCGAAGCGCAAAGACATTACAGATTCGTGTTCCCCTCCTGCTGGGGTCACCAATGCTAAGTATCTGAGATCCCTTTTGTGAAAACCCACCGGAGCAACTAATGAGGATAACTAGAGTTAGGTCAATCCCATTCAGAAAACGGTTCCGATTGACGTACGAAGGTCCAGGTGTACGAGTTTCATTTCGGGATTCACGTTTTAATTTCGCTTCACGTAGCTCATCCAACCCCCGAATTCAACTCAATTGACGTTCTTCACTTCTCCCGGCAAAAAAGATTCTTCATTCAACCATACCCATACAAGAAAAAGGCGACAAAAGTTATTAACGTTTATTTCTAATCCACAATTTTTATTTTGTTTAACTTTTTTTTTAAAACAACTTCTAGATTTCGATGATTAAAGATGACAACAACAGATAGTTGTCGTCACATATCAATTATATAATGGGGTTTATTTGTGGGTATGATCTCTGCTTGAGGGCTCTAACGACGATAATAAAACGTCCCATTTTTATTTCTATCGAACAAAAGATTTTTTTCGACCCTTCATGACCACGTTGTCAGTTAATCTCGCCTTTTGTTGAAACTACGTGAAAAGTATTGTTTGTTAGCCGCATTTACCATCTCCGTTTTAGCAGCTTTTAAGAAAAAAAGTAATATGTAATTATATAAAATGATTCCCATGAATAATTAGATCGTAAAACTCTCTCACGATTTCAAACACCATGTGGGATAACATTGTGTGCAGGAATTTCACCTAAAACTGTAATAATGCAGGGGATGTTGATGAGTCAGAATCATCCCTAATCGTGGGAGATACACAAAAAATCTATTTCAATTCCAATTCAAATTAATGTTCTTATTCAAAATTTGGTTTTTCTCTTATTTGTTTATGAGTATAATTGATTTTTTAAATAAAAAATTAAACTCATTAAATCAAAAATTGTAATGAAACATCCAAAAATTTCCTGATATTCTTAATTAGTTTGCACCACATGACGCTTTGCATCCACCCCATTTGAAGCGAAATGGTGTAGTTTCACCCTCTGTAAACTGTAAAACAATGCATCACGGACGATTACACGTGAAAAAACAGGTGGTCGTGTGAAACTAAATAAACGAGAAAGATAGGGATGATTAAAATTATAACATGATGTGATTTGTAATAAATTTTAGAGAAAATTTCTTTTCTCCAAAACGGTTAGGAATTAAAGAATGAAATTTTTTGAGGTTATAAAGGAACGTTTGAGGTTAAGTTGTACCAAGTTATAATCTTCTAGGATTATTAGTTTGCTTTTTATAAAACTTAAAAAATTCCGAGTTAATTTGACGTTTCTAAAAAGTCAATAAAGAAAAAAATGATTTTCTCCAGAACTGTGAGGAATTAAAGAATGAAATTTTTTGAGGTTATAAAGAAACGTTTGAGGTTAGGTAATACCAAATTATTACCTTCTAGGATAATTAGTTTGTTTTTTATAAAACTTAAAAAATTCCTATGTAGTTTGACGTTTCTAAAATGTGAATAAAGGAAAAAATGATTTTCTCCTAAACGGTTAGAAATCAAGGAATGAAATTTTTTGAGGTTATAAAGGAACGTTTGAGGTTAGGTTATACCAAATTACAACCTTCTAGGATAATTAGTTTGTTTTTTATAAAATTTTAAAAATTCCGATGTAGTTTGACGTTTCTAAAAAGTGAATAAAGAAAAAAATTATTTTCTCCAAAACGGTTAGATATTAAGAAATGAAACTTTTTGAGGTTATAAAGAAATATTTGAGGTTAGGTTATACCAAATTATAACCTTCTAGGGTAATTAGTTTGTTTTTTATCAAATTAAAAAAATTCCGATGTGGTTTGACGTTTCTAAAAAGTGAATAAAGACAAACATGATTTTCTCCAAAACTGTGAGGAGTTAAAGAATGAAATTTTTTGAGGTTATAAAGAAACGTTTGAGGTTAGGTTATACCAAATTATAACCTTCTAAGATAATTAGTTTGTTTTTTATAAAACTTAAAAAATTCCGATGTGGTTTGACGTTTCTAAAAAGTGAATAATGAAAAAACTGATTTTCTCCAAAACGCTTAGGAATTAAAGAATGACATTTTTTGAGGTTATAAAGAAACGTTTGAGGTTAGGTTATACCAAATTATTACCTTCTAGGATTATTAATTTGTTTTTTATAAAACTTAAAAAATTTCGAGTTAATTTCATGTTTCTAAAAAGTGAATAAAGGAAAAAATGATTTTCTCCTAAACGGATAGAAGTTAAGGAATGAAACTTTTTGAGGTTATAAAGAAACGATTGAGGTTAGGTTATACCAAATTATAACCTTCTAGGATAATTAGTTTATCTTTTATAAAACTTAAAAAATTCCGATGTGGTTTGACGTTTCTAAAAAGTGAATAATGAAAAAACTGATTTTCTCCAAAACGGTTAGAAATTAAGGAATGAAACTTTTTGAGGTTATAAAGAAACAATTGAGGTTAAGTTATACCAAATTATAACCTTTTAGGATAATTAGTTTATCTTTTATAAAACTTAAAAAATTCCGATGTAGTTTCACGTTTCTAAAAAGTGAATAAAGAAAAAAATGATTTTCTCCAAAACTGTGAGGAATTAAAGAATGAAATTTTTTGAGGTTATAAAGAAACGTTTGAGGTTAGGTTATACCAAATTATTACCTTCTAGGATAATTAGTTTGCTTTTTATAAACCTTAAAACATTCCGATGAGTTTGACGTTTCTAAAAAGTGAATAAAGAAAAAAATTATTTTCTCCAAAACGGTTAGGAATTAAAGAATAAATTTTTTTGAGGTTATAAAGAAACGTTTGAGGGTAGATGATACCAAATTATAACCTTCTAGGATAATTAGTCTGTTTTTTATAAAACTTAAAAATTCCGAGTTAATTTGAGGTTTCTAAAAAGTCAGTAAAGAAAAAAATGATTTTCTCCAAAACGGTTAGGAATTGAACAATGAAATTTTTTGAGGTTATAAAGAAACGTTTGAGGTTAGGTTATACCAAATTATAACCTTCTAGGACAATTAGTTTGTTTTTTATAAAATTTAAAAGATTTCGAGTTAATTTGACGTTTCTAAAAAGTCAATAATGAAAAAAATTATTTTCTCCAAAACTGTTATGAATTAAGGAATAAAATTTTTTGAGGTTATAAAGGAGCGTTTGAGGTTACGTTATACCAAATTATAACCTTCTAGGATAATTAGTTTGTTTTTGCTAAAACTTAAAAAATTCCAATGTGGTTTGACGTTTCTAATAAGTGAATAAAGATAAAAATGATTTTCTCCAAAACTATGAGGAATTAAAGAATGAAATTTTTTGAGGTTATAAAGAAACGGTTCAGGTTAGGTTATACCAAATTATTGCCTTCTAGGATTATTAATTTGTATTTTATAAAATTTAAAAAAATGCCTTGTAATTTGACGTTTCTAAAAAGTCAATAAAGAAAATAATTATTTTCTCCAAAACCGTTAGGAATTAAGGAATGAAATTTTTTGAGGTTATAAAGGAACGTTTGAGGTTAGGTTGTACCAAATTACAACCTAGCAGGGTGACCACTATATTTTATATTAAATTTCAAAAATCCAATTTAATTTGACGTTTCTAAAAAGTGAATAAAGAAAAAACTGATTTTCTCCAAAACGGTTAAGAATTAAAGAATGAATTTTTTTGAGGTTATAAAGGAAGGTTTGAGGTTGAGTTGTACCAAATTACAACCTTCCAGGGTGACCACTCTATTTTATATCAAATTTCTGATTTGATTAGATCGTTGGAACAAAAAATTAAACGTTAAACACGTCTTCCATAATTTGTTATGCAAACCTAACGTACTTTCATTCTTTTTTTAGATACCTTTTCATTGAAATTTTTTTCCATTTCCTCTCAGACCTGTTGCTTCTCAAATTCACCTCCTTGCAAGTGTCCTGACTTCCTATACAACTTCTTACTCGCTCAACTTCTCATGGTTTCGCCCGCCATAGTCACGTCAAAAGCCCTCACATCCTGTGCTTTCAAGAATAAGACTCCCAACTTCTTATTATTATACCTTCTTCAAACGGTAGACGATGTTGATATCGTCTTACATACCTCCCCCTTCAATTCTTTTGTGTACTCGTTCTTATTAAAAAAAAATTTATAATAATAACGAAATCGTGTTTATCCACAATAATAATAATAATTATATAATTTTTTGAAATCAATAATGTTTAAATAATTTTTGTGTGGAAAATCTCGAGTTTCGCTTAATAATTTCGCGATTGTAACATGATATTTAACAGGTATCAGGGCCCTTTTACAAAAAGGCAGACATCTTGACTACCCGTATGGTCAAAAACTGAAGACAGCGTGTCTACCCCTCGATCTCTTCAATCTCACGCCTCTTTATATAATATGTACTCCCCTGGTTCTATTAAATACTTGCAAAGTAGTTGCTATAACACGTCTTAAATAATGTTGAAATAATAGACTTTTCAATTTATCGTTGCAAAGGATTTGTTGAGTTGTTCCTTTTCATAAACTAAAAAAGAATTTTTTACCTAATAAATACCTAACTTCAAACGTTTCTTTATAACCTCAAAAAATTTCATTCCTTAATTCCTCACAGTTTTGGAGAAAATCATTTTTTTCTTTATTGACGTTTTAGAAACGTCAAATTAATTCGTAATTTTTTTAATTTTATATAAAAGTAACAAATTATCGTAGAAGGTTATAATTTGGTATAACCTAACCTCAAATATTTCTTTATAACCTCAAAAAGTTTCATTCCTTAATTTCTAACCGTTTTGGAGACAATAATTTTTTTCTTTATTCACTTTTTAGAAACGTCAAATTACATCGGAATTTTTTAAGTTTTATAAAAAACAAACTAATTATCCTAGAAGGTTATAATTTGGTATAATCTAACCTCAAACGTTTCTTTATAACCTCAAAAAATTTCATTCTTTAATTCCTCATAGTTTTGGAGAAAATAATTTTTTTCTTTATTCACTTTATAGAAACGTCAAACTAGATCGGAATTTTTTAAGTTTTATAAAAAACAAACTAATTATCCTAGAAGGTTATAATTTGGTATAACCTAACCTCAATCGTTTCTTTATAACTTCAAAAAATTTCATTCTTTAATTCCTCACAGTTTTGGAGAAAATTATTTTTTTCTTTATTGATTTTTTAGAAACGTCAAACTACATCGGAATTTTTTAAATTTTATAAAAAACAAACTGATTATCCAAGAAGGTTATAATTTGGTATAACCTAACCTCAAACGTTTCTTTATAACCTCAAAAAATTTCATTCTTTAATTTCTAACCGTTTTGGAGAAAATCATTTTTTTCTTTATTAACTTTTAGGTGTTTTTTTTCTGTTTCTTTGGAACCCACTTTCTTTTTACTTTCTTTATTTATTTTACTTAATGCGCTTCTTGCTTTATTTTCTTGTTTTTTCTTTTCGGTTTGTAGTTGTTTGTTTTCTTTTTCCTCGTGAATCTTTTTCCAGCCACTTGAAGATATAACATACGGTATTCTTTCGTTTTGGCGCTTGCCTTTTCTCTCAGGAGTCTTTGGCTAAAAGAGATACTCAGCAAGATTATTAGAATTATCGATATCTTTAAAGTCATCTTTGGTTTCTAAATTCGAAGAATCTGCTCTTCTGTGTAGGTATTTTCTACGACAAAAGGATCATTAATATCAATATCATCTACAAAAACAGTGGAAGCATCTGCAAGGTTTGGTAGATCAACTTTTGGTTGACTCGAATCAATGGTTTTAAATATTTCAAATAATAGCTTCAAAATGATGCATTTTCCATCAACACCACCATTTTTTGCTTCTTTTAATTCATTAATTTTATCTGTACCTACAATAGTGCAAAATTCAACATATGTAACAGTTTTTTGATTCTCAGTACTTGTTGTTGGTATGTTAGAAATGTTATTCTGTTTTCCTAGACATTTGCTATAATCTATTGCGTTACTATTCCAGGGGCACAAGCCACACGCCCTGAAACCATTGGAAATTGTGTTTGGTTTTAGATGAGACAATGCATCTTTTAAATTTGGGCGAAATGAAATTTACTCAACTGTTGATAGGGGTTATTTCTTCTCCATTTTGATACGGCACTCTTCCAATACGTTTTCAACAGCTTAAACGCTGGATACGTCGGCTGGTTGAAGTATTCTGGTAGAATTCGGATAAAGCGATATTAATATTATCTGCAATTTTGTACAGAGTTGACTTAGCTCGTAGGTCATGTGGGTTTTGTGCCCATCCAGAAATAGTATAACAGGAAATTTTCCAAACGTTTCTTTATAACCTAAAAAAATTTCATTCTTTAATTCCTCACAGTTTTGGAGAAAATTATTTTTTTCTTTATTAACTTTTTAGAAACGTCAAATTAACTTGAAATTTTTTAAGTTTTATCAAAAACAAACTAATTATCCTAGAAGGTTATAATTTGGTATAACCTAACCTCAAACGTTTCTTTATAACCTCAAAAAATTTCATTCTTTAATTCCTCACAGTTTTGGAGAAAATCATTTTTTTCTTTATTAACTTTTTAGAAACGTCAAATTAACTCGGAATTTTCTAAGTTTTATAAAAAACAAACTAATTATCCCAGAAGGTTACAATTTGGTGTAACCTAACCTTAAACGTTTCTTTATAACCTCAAAAAATGTCATTCTTTAATTTCTACCCGTTTTGGAGAAAATCATTTTTTTCTTTATTGACTTTTTAGAAACGTCAACTTAACTCGGAATTTTTTAAGTTTTATAAAAAACAAACTAATTATTCTAGAAGGTTATAATTTGGTATAACCTAACCTCAAACGTTTCTTTATAACCTCAAAAAATTTCATTCTTTAATTCCTCACAGTTTTGGAGAAAATAATTTTTTTCTTTATTGACTTTTTAGAAACGTCAAATTAACTCGGAATTTTTTAAGTTTTATAAAAAACAAACTAATTATCCTAGAAGGTTACAATTTGGTATAACCTAACCTCAAACGTTTCTTTATAACCTCAAAAAATGTCATTCTTTAATTCCTCACAGTTTTGGAGAAAATAATTTTTTTTTTATTGACTTTTTAGAAATGTCCAATTAACTCGGAATTTTTTAAGATTTATAAAAAACAAACTAATTATCCTAGAAGATAATAATTTGGTATAACCTAACTTCAAACGTTCCTTTATAACCTCAAAAAATTTCATTCTTTAATTCCTGACAGTTTTGGAGAACCTCATTTTTTTCTTTATTCACTTTTTAGAAACATCAAACCACATCAGAATTTTTTTAATTTGATAAAAAACAAACTAATTATCCTAGAAGGTTATAATTTGGTATAACCTAACCTCAAACGTTCCTTTATAACCTCAAAAAGTTTCATTCCTTAATTTCTAACAGTTTTGGAGAAAATAATTTTTTTCTATATTAACTTTTTAGAAACGCCACATTACATCCCATTCTTTTAAATTTTATAAAAAACAAACTAATTATCCTAGAAGGTTATAATTTGGTATAACCTAACCTCAAACGTTTCTTTATAACCTCAAAAAATTTCATTCTTCAATTCCTCACAGTTTTGAAGAAAATCATTTTTTTCTTCATTCACTTTTTAGAAGCGTCAAATTAACTCGGAATTTTTTAAGTTTTATAAAAAACAAACCATTTATCCCAGAAAAAAGATTTGTTGAGTTGTTCCTTTTCATAAACCAAAAAAGAATTCTTTTGTGGTGCTCTTCCAAATAATTTGTCAACCGATGTCAAACAAATTTGTAAGGGTCAAAACGCTACCTGTATATACAGATTAAAAACATATTATATTTATTTTATTACTTAACCACAAACTTGCCACCATTGCTTTTTACATGATCTTTTTGTTCAGGTACTTAATTTATCCATAATTTGTTTAAATGTAGTAATACGAAACCGATTTTTTGATTTCTTTGGCCGTTAAATGATCCAAAAATCGAGGATCGGGTGTTCCTCTAACAACCACGCCCCGGATGTGCGCAAAAAGAAAAACCCGCTCAACGCTCGATGTCCTTTTTTTCTGATATGTCCTCTTTTGTACCATTCTTTTTGCACCTGATATTTACTCTCTCTTCAATATACCGACGACGAAACCATTATGAATCCAAGAAAGGGAAGAATGAAGAGAAGAGGATCGAAAAATGAAAGCTCTGAGTCGCGAGGCTTTTTGTACCTCCGGAAGAAGTGGCGTGTAATGACGGTGAATGGAAAAAGAGATTGTAGATCAGGTACTCAACGGTTATACCCGAGTTCTATAAGAAATCGTTATCGATGATTAAAAGGAGGAAAATTCTTTCTTGTTTATGGTTTTAATAGTGTTAATAATGCGTAATGAGTATTGTTAGTTTGTGAATTGAGCAATATAACGCCCTCTGATTGCTCTCTTTACGTTCTTTGTTACCAACCCCCTTGAGTTCTATTCTCGGTGATCGTATATCAGAAGGAATTAATTGTATTTGGACAATTATGGAAATACGAGACGATTGCAATTTGACCTATTCGTTTTAAGTTGAGCAAATTTAAATTTGAAAGGGTTTAAATTTTTTTAACACTTAAAAAACTCAAAAGTTGCAATTTTAAGGGAATTAAACATACTATTGTTTTAATAAATCGAATTCTATTGAGTATAGCAGAAATAAATAAATATTATTATTATTAATTTAGCATTAATATTATTAAAAATGATTTCTATTTATTATCTTAATTAATTTTAAACATAGGCAACTTTTTATACAAAAGCGTCATTTGGGTTGCCTATGTTTCCTAAAAATTTTTTTAAATAATTTAATTAATTAATTAGATATTGTTATTTTTCATGAAATTATGTCTTAAGAATTAAATTTGATTTAAAACGGTTATTATTTCAAGATGATATCTCAATTCGTTCTTGAGATACGATGTCGTCAATTTTGACTTTGAATTTTGAAAAATCGTATCAATGGGATTTAGAGAAACGGAAGAAATATTTTTGGTGCATTAAAACAATATTAAATTCGCTATAAAATGGTTTTTAAATCATCTTGTTATCTCAATTACTTTTTGAGATATGATTTTTTTCAAAATACGTATTTATAACCGTAATATGTCAAAATTGCGTGTGTAGAGATGATTTAAAAAAATCATAACCTCGAAATTTCTCGAATTAAAAAAATTATCTTTATTACATTAAATAATAATTAAATTTGCTTTAAAACGGTTTTTATTTCAAGATGATATCTCAATTCGTTTTTGAGATACGATGTCGTGAATTTCATTTTTACCACTTAACCTCAATAAGAACAGAGTTGAATTAAAAAAATCGTATCAACGGGATTTATAGAATAGAAGGAAATATTTTTGGTGAATTAAAACTAGATTAAATTTACTATTAATTGGTTTTTAAATCATCTTGTTATCTCAATTATTTTTTGAGATATGATTTTTTTCAAAATACGTATTTATAAGCATAACCTGTCAAAATTCCGTGTGTAGAGATGATTTAAAAAAATCATAACCCCGAAATTTCTCGAAATCAAAAAATGACCTTTACTACGTTAAATATTTATTAAATTTGCTTTAAAACGGTTTTTATTTCAAGATGATATCTCAATTCGTTCTTGAGATACGATGTCGTGAATTTCATTTTTACCACTTAGCCTCAATAAGAACAGAGTTGAATTAAAAAAATCGTATCAACGGGATTTATAGAAACGGAGGAAATATTTTTGGTGCATTAAAACTAGATTAAATTTGCTATAAAATGGTTTTTAAATCATCTTGTTATCTCAATTACTTTTTGAGATATGATTTTTTTCAAAATACGTATTTATAATCGTAATATGTAAAAATTGCGTATGCAGAGATGACTAAAAAAATCATAACTCCGAAATTTCTCGAATTAAAAAAATTATCTTTATTACATTGAATAATAATTAAATTTGCTTTAAAACGGTTTTTATTTCAAGATGATATCTCAATTCGTTTTTGAGATACGATGTCGTGAATTTCATTTTTACCACTTAACCTCAATAAGAACAGAGTTGAATTAAAAAAATTGTACCAACGGGGTTTATAGAAACTAAGGAAATATCTTTGGTGCATTAAAACTAGATTAAATTTGCTATAAAATGGTATTTAAATCATCTTGTTATCTCAATTACTTTTTGAGATATGATTTTTTTTTAAATACGTATTTATAACCGTAAAATATCAAAATTGCGTGTGCAGAGATGACTTAAAAAAATCATAACCTCGAAATTTCTCGAATTAAAAAAATTATCTTTACTACATTAAATAATAATTAAATTTGCTTTTAAACGGTTTTTATTTCAAGATGATATCTCAATTCGTTTTTGAGATACGATGTCGTGAATTTCATTTTTACCACTTAGCCTCAATAAGAACATAGTTGAATTAAAAAAATTGTAACAACGGGATTTATAGAATCGAAGGAAATATTTTTGGGGCATTAAAACTAGATTAAATTGGCTATTAAATGGTTTTTAAATCATTTTGTTATCTCAATTACTTTTTGAGATACGATTTTTTTTTAAATCGTAATCTGTAATAATTCGGTATGCAGAGTTCTTTTCTTTATACTTTTTTTTCTATTTCGTTGGTGCACTCTATGATTGGTAGTAGCGGTATATTTTTTTATTTATAATAAAATTTATCATTTCAAATTTTCTTTTCACGTATAGGCAACTCTTTATACGTGAAGGCCTGAAAATTAAAATACGTTCTCCGTTTAATGAAAAATTCTAGTTTTTTTTTAAATAATTATTACGCCTCGCACAAAACCAAGTTTTTTTCTGTCATTAACAAAAGGTGCGGCTCTAGATCACGGCCATAAGAAGTGTTTCATATCACTCCACGAACGCGTGAAACTTCACGTAGTAGAAATGCCATAATTTTTTTTCACTTCCTTTTCACAGCAAGGTCGAGACAATTTCCCGTTCTACATTTTTTTTATTAATCTTGCGTAATAAATTTTCGTTTTCACTCGATCGTTTTGCGTTAAAACGTTAAATTTAAAAAAATAAAAAAAGAAAATAAGAAAAAAAATCCTTCGAGCCGGATTTGAACCAGCGACCTCAATGGGATTTAGAGAAACGGAAGAAATATTTTTGGTGCATTAAAACTAGATTAAATTTGCTATAAAATGGTTTTTAAATCATCTTGTTATCTCAATTACTTTTTGAGATATGATTTTTTTCAAAATACGTATTTATAACCGTAATATGTCAAAATTCCGTGTGTAGAGATGATTTAAAAAAATCATAACCTCGAAATTTCTCGAATTAAAAAAATTATCTTTATTACATTAAATAATAATTAAATTTGCTTTAAAACGGTTTTTATTTCAAGATGATATCTCAATTCGTTTTTGAGATACGATGTCGTGAATTTCATTTTTACCACTTAGCCTCAATAAGAACATAGTTGAATTAAAAAAATTGTAACAACGGGATTTATAGAATCGAAGGAAATATTTTTGGGGCATTAAAACTAGATTAAATTGGCTATTAAATGGTTTTTAAATCATTTTGTTATCTCAATTACTTTTTGAGATACGATTTTTTTTTAAATCGTAATCTGTAATAATTCGGTATGCAGAGTTCTTTTCTTTATACTTTTTTTTCTATTTCGTTGGTGCACTCTATGATTGGTAGTAGCGGTATATTTTTTTATTTATAATAAAATTTATCATTTCAAATTTTCTTTTCACGTATAGGCAACTCTTTATACGTGAAGGCCTGAAAATTAAAATACGTTCTCCGTTTAATGAAAAATTCTAGTTTTTTTTTAAATAATTATTACGCCTCGCACAAAACCGAGTTTTTTTCTGTCATTAACAAAAGGTGCGGCTCTAGATCACGGCCATAAGAAGTGTTTCATATCACTCCACGAACGCGTGAAACTTCACGTAGTAGAAATGCCATAATTTTTTTTCACTTCCTTTTCACAGCAAGGTCGAGACAATTTCCCGTTCTACATTTTTTTTATTAATCTTGCGTAATAAATTTTCGTTTTCACTCGATCGTTTTGCGTTAAAACGTTAAATTTAAAAAAATAAAAAAAGAAAATAAAAAAAAAAATCCTTCGAGCCGGATTTGAACCAGCGACCTATGGATATCAGCTACTTTTTGAGAGACCTCTACAGTCCACCGCTCTACCAACTGAGCTATCGAAGGTTGGGTTAATTTTATGAAATTTGATCATAAAAAGTTTTAAATAATTTTTATTAATAAAATTATAAAATATTACTATCTAAAAAAAATTAATTAATTAAACTAGAATCGTACTCGTTAAAATTAAATATTACATACAAAAAAAATACATAATAAATCGATTTTTTTCTTTATTAAAAAAAAAAGAAAAAAAATCGAGTGAGCAAATACAAAGCATTATTCATTATTAAATTATCACCTCTACGAAAATTAATTAATTTTATTTAACCCTATAATTTAATTTAAAATAAAAAATCAATTAAATTTTATTAAAAAAAAATTTAAGTTGGTAATGATTTAATAATGTCAAAAATGTCATAAAAAAACATAAGTTATGCAACCAATTATTCAAATTTATTTTAAAAAATCATTTTAAAACAATTAGGGTTAAATAAAAACAATTAAAATTCTCGTTTTAATAAGTAATTACGTAAATAAGTAATTTTTCGATGTTATATATAAGGAACTAAGACACACTCACAACGACAAAAACTTCATCAATGTAGCATAAATCAATTTCGGATTGATCGTTTCTTCCGCCGTGTATCTAACACCGCGTAATAAACCATCGTCGTGATTCACTATACCGAATTCACCAACTATAAAACCGTCAGGAGTTCTTTCCTCAACACGATACCTACGTTCTTTTCTACCTTCAATAACATACCCAATTTTTGATTTCGACGATGATGGTTTATCATTTTCTTGGTCTTGTTGTTGTTGTTGTTGAACCGTGGGTTGTACCCCGTGTGTTCTTCCGTTAGTTTGGACACTAACCGCTTCGTCTATTTCGTAATTTTGTTCTGGTTGACCATAAATTATTGGGTTATTATTCCAAGATTCGGTTTGAAATTCCATTTTTTCACTCGATATGGTCGATTGGGTTGTATCAGGATTTTTCCAATGATCATTTTGAACGTTTTGGACCACAGCACTATAAGAAACTGATCTTGGTAAATTTGATTCTCCTCTTCTATTATTATTATTATTATTATGATTATTATTGTGATTATTATTATTATCGTGATAAATTACAGTGTGATGAAACGGTTGGAGTTTATCTTTTAATTTTTCCTGCGACAATTCTTTAAGTAATTCCGAAGTTTTTTCAAAATCCGATAATTTTTTAATAACAGGAATTGATTTAACATTCGCAGGAAGTTCTTCAGTATACCCAGGTTCTGCATCTCGCGTAATTGGTTCCATTTCTTCAACGTTAAATTCGTGTCTATTCGCCTCCGCAATAATACTCTCCCTTTCTTCTTGTAAAATAGGAATTTCTTCTTCAATTAAATTCTTTTCTGTCGTCGTCGTCGTCGTCGATGTCGTCGTTGTTGTTACAATTCGATTCTTTCTTAAATAAATCCTCGATTCTTTCGAGCTAATTTTAACGTTAATCACTTTCCTCACGTCTTCTTTCTTCTCGGGATTTTTAACCGTACTTCTACTCTTTCGAAAAATCGGGAGATGTCTCGGATAATCTTCGAGTTCGATTGATGTTGGGGAAGTTATCGAATGTGATGTGGTGTCCAGATGGGTTTTGGTCGTTGGTAAATCCAGGAGTACTTGGAGGAAATCTTTTCCTGCTAGGAGGCCGTCTACGGTATCGGGCTCCTGCTGTTTGGGTATAGGCAGGCCCACGATATCCAGGATCAGACAAGCACAAATCTAGAAAGAATAAAGAAAAATTAATTTGTGGGACGTTATCTGGGTCGAAATCTGTCAGTTTAGTGACAGGCGAGGAGAGTTGTATCGATATACGAGAAGGAGACGCACGCGGAGGAGGAATCGAAGAGAAGAAAAAGAAAAAGAAAAGAGGCGCCACGGAGAAGAGAGAATTTTGCAAGTAGGGGTCAGGAATGTAACCCCCCAGGTGGAGGGAGGTGGGGAAACGAGCTCTTTGGTTGCGAAAGGATTTTGAAACCGACAAGGACGCTACCGTTTCGAGAATTTGTTTTGGTTTTCTTTGACGAATCTTATTATGTAATCTTTGCAAGAAAATACTTTTTTTTTATTCACGTCAAATATTAATTTTAACGTAAATACCATTAATATTAAACATATTCATTATTTTTTATTATTTTAATTAAATTTCAATTAATTAGGTGAAAAAACAAAAATAAAAGATTCCTCATGATTAACATAATTACATGATTGCAAATTTTCGAATTTTAAATTTCCCGCGTTATTCCGCACCAGATTCTAGTTACTTTTCCAATACCAATCTAAATCTAGTTACTTCTTTCCCCCCAGATTTAAGTTGGTCACTCTAATTACTTATCTACTGAAATCAAATGGATTGTGCGTACCAACTACATAGATTTAGAGAAGAAGGAAAAACATTCAGTAGGAACGCGAAACGTAAGATTCCAGCATCCCAAAGACTGTCATAACGACCTCCAAAAAGATGGATCATAAGAAATGCAGGCTAAATAGAATGGAGAAGGGACCACATCATCACAGCCGCAATTTTATTGTATCCATGTCAGAATAGTTCTTCTTAACCACTTAAGGACCATTTTGATGTCTCATGGTAAGCAAACAAAGTTCCATAAGTAGATTTTGAAAACAAATTAAAATTAGTGAGTCAAGTAAATCAAGCACATTTATTTATGCGTTTATGACATAACATATAACGAATAAGGAAGTATAACAAAATTGGCTACAACATTCATGGTTTCTCGAGTGTTACCATTGATAACTTGAAAATGCAACAAATTTATCTAATTTTCATTTTTTCGTATTTTTCTCGATATTGATGCATCTGAGAGCAAAACTGCAAGAGAGCAATATTGCTAAGAATAAAATTAGCCATAACTTTCATTTAAAAATTTTTTTTGCAATATGCCCCGTTTCCAAAGTGTTACCATTAACAACTTGAAAAAGCAACAAATTTATCAAATTTTCATATTTTCGTATTTTGCTCGATATTGACGCATCTGAGAGCAAAAGTGCAAGAGAGCAATATTGCTAAGTATAAAATTAGCCACAACTTTCATTCAAAAAAATTTGTTGTAATATGCTCCGTTTCCCAAATGTTACCATTACTTACTTGAAAAAGCAAAAAATTTATNCAACTACATAGATTTAGAGAAGAAGGAAAAACATTCAGTAGGAACGCGAAACGTAAGATTCCAGCATCCCAAAGACTGTCATAACGACCTCCAAAAAGATGGATCATACGAAATACAGGCAAAATAGAATGGAGAAGGGACCACATCATCACAGCCACAATTTTATTGTATCCATGTTAGAATAGTTCTTCTTAACCACTTAAGGACCACTTTGATGTCTCATGGTAAGCAAACAAAGTTCCATAAGTAGATTTTGAAAATAAATTAAAATTAGTGAAATATAGAAATTCAGGTTTGCCTAATGTTTAATCGCGAGTTAATTTGTTCTTGACAAATCAAGCACATTTATTTATGCTTTTATAACATATAACGAATAAGAAAGTATAACAAAATTGGCTACAACATTCATAGTTTCTCGAGTGTTACCATTGATAACTTGAAAATGCAACAAATTTATCTAATTTCCATTTTTTCGTATTTTGCTCGATATTGACGCATCTGAGAGCAAAAGTGCAAGAGAGCAATATTGCTAAGTATAAAATTAGCCACAACTTTCATTCAAAAAAATTTGTTGTAATATGCTCCGTTTCCCAAATGTTACCATTACTTACTTGAAAAAGCAAAAAATTTATCAAATTTTCATATTTTCGTATTTTCCTCGATATTGACGCATCTGAGAGCAAAAGTACAAGAGAGCAATATTGCTAAGAATAAAATTAGCCACAACTTTCATTCGATAATTTTTTTTGCAATGTGCCCCGTTTCCTAAATGTTACCATTACTTACTTGAAAAAGCAAAAAATGTATTAGATTTTCATATTTTCGTATTTTCCTCGATATTGACGCATCTGAGAGCAAAACTGCAAGAGAGCAATATTGCTAAGAATAAAATTAGCCACAACTTTTATCCAAAAAATTTTTTTGTAATATACCCCGCTTCCTAAATGTTACCACTACTGTCTTGAAGAAGCAACAAATTTATCAAATTTTCATATTTTCGTATTTTGCTCGATATTGACGCATCTGAGAGCAAAAGTGCAAGAAAGCAATATTGCTAAGAATAAAATTAGCCACAACTTTTATCCAAAAATTTTTTTGCTATATGCCCCGCTTCCCAAGTGTTACCACTACTGTCTTGANCAACTTTCATTCGATAATTTTTTTTGCAATGTGCCCCGTTTCCTAAATGTTACCATTACTTACTTGAAAAAGCAAAAAATGTATTAGATTTTCATATTTTTGTATTTTCCTCGATATTGACGCATCTGAGAGCAAAACTGCAAGAGAGCAATATTGCTAAGAATAAAATTAGCCACAACTTTTATCCAAAAAAATTTTTTGTAATATACCCCGCTTCCTAAATGTTACCACTACTGTCTTGAAGAAGCAACAAATTTATCAAATTTTCATATTTTAGTATTTTTCTCGATATTGACGCATCTGAGAGTAAAACTGCAAGAGAGCAATATTGCTAAAAATAAAATTAGCCACAACTTTTATCCAAAAAAGTTTTTTGCAAGATGCCCCGTTTCCCAAGTGTTGCCACTACTGTCTTGAAGAAGCAACAAATTTATCAAATTTTCGTATTTTTCTCGATATTGACGCATCTGAGAGCAAAACTTCAAGAGAGCAATATTGCTAAGAATAAAATTAGCTACAACTTTTATCCAAAAATTTTTTTGCTATATGCCCCGCTTCCTAAGTGTTACCACTACTGTCTTGAAGAAGCAACAAATTTATCTAATTTCCATTTTTTCGTATTTTCCTCGATATTGACGCATCTGAGAGCAAAAGTGCAAGAGAGCAATATTGCTAAGAATAAAATTAGCCACAACTTTCATTCGATAATTTTTTTTGCAATGTGCCCCGTTTCCTAAATGTTACCATTACTTACTTGAAAAAGCAAAAAATGTATTAGATTTTCATATTTTCGTATTTTCCTCGATATTGACGCATCTGAGAGCAAAACTGCAAGAGAGCAATATTGCTAAGAATAAAATTAGCCACAACTTTTATCAAACAAAATTTTTTGCTATATGCCCCGGTTCCCAAGTGTTACCACTACTGTCTTGAAGAAGCAATAAATTTATCAAATTTTCATATTTTCGTATTTTCCTCGATATTGAGACATCTGAGAGCAAAACTCCAAGAGAGCAATATTGCTAAGAATAAAATTAGCCACAACTTTTATTCAAAAAATTTTTTGCTATATGCCCCGCTTCCCAAGTGTTACCACCACTGTCTTGAAGAAGCAGTAAATTTATCAATTTTTAATATTTTCGTATTTTCCTCGATATTAACGCATCTGAGAGCAAAACTGCAAGAGAGCAATATTGCTAAGAATAAAATTAGCCACAACTTTCATTCGAAAATTTTTTTTATAATATACTCCCTTTCCAGAGTGTTACCATTACCCACTTGAAAAAGCAACAAATTTATCAAATTTTCATATTTTCGTATTTTTCTCGATATTGACGCATCTGAGAGCAAAACTGCAAGAGAGCAATATTGCTAAGAATAAAATTAGCCACAACTTTCATTCCAAAAGTTTTTTTATAATATACTCCCTTTCCAGAGTGTTATCATTACCAACTTGAAAAAGCAACAAATTTATCAAATTTTCATATTTTCGTACTTTTCTCGATATTGACGCATCTGAAAGCAAAACTCCAAGAGAGCAATATTGCTAAGAATAAAATTAGCCACAACTTTTATCCAAAAAAGTTTTTTGTTATATGCCCCGCTTCCCAAGTGTTCCACTACTGTCTTGAAGAAGCAACAAATTTATCAAATTTTCATATTTTCGTATTTTTCTCGATATTGACGCATCTGAGAGCAAAACTGCAAGAGAGCAATATTGCTAAGAATAAAATTAGCCACAACTTTCATTCCAAAAGTTTTTTTATAATATACTCCCTTTCCAGAGTGTTATCATTACCAACTTGAAAAAGCAACAAATTTATCAAATTTTCATATTTTCGTACTTTTCTCGATATTGACGCATCTGAAAGCAAAACTCCAAGAGAGCAATATTGCTAAGAATAAAATTAGCCACAACTTTTATCCAAAAAAGTTTTTTGTTATATGCCCCGCTTCCCAAGTGTTCCACTACTGTCTTGAAGAAGCAACAAATTTATCAAATTTTCATATTTTCGTATTTTTCTCGATATTGACGCATCTGAGAGCAAAACTGCAAGAGAGCAATATTGCTAAGAATAAAATTAGCCACAACTTTCATTCTAAAAGTTTTTTTATAACATACTCACTTTCCAGAGTGTTACCATTACCCAGTTGAAAAAGCAACAAATTTATCAAATTTTCATATTTTCCTATTTTCCTCGATATTGACGCATCTGAGAGCAAAACTCCAAGAGAGCAATATTGCTAAGAGTAAAATTAGCCACAACTTTTATCCAAACAAATTTTTTGCTATATGCCCCGCTTCCCAAGTGTTACCATTACTGTCTTGAAGAAGCAGTAAATTTATCAATTTTTAATATTTTCGTATTTTCCTCGATATTGACGCATCTGAGAGCAAAACTGCAAGAGAGCAATATTGCTAAGAATAAAATTAGCTACAACTTTTATCCAAAAAAGTTTTTTGCTATATGCCCCGCTTCCCAAGTGTTACCACTATTGTCTTGAAGAAGCAACAAATTTATCAAATTTTCATATTTTCGTATTTTTCTCGATATTGACGCGTCTGAGAGCAAAACTGCAAGAGAGCAATATTGCTAAGAATAAAATTAGCCACAACTTTCATTCTAAAAGTTTTTTTATAATATACCTCCTTTCCAGAGTGTTACCATTACCCACTTGAAAAAGCAACAAATTTATCAAATTTTTGTATTTTCGTATTTTTCTCGATATTGACGCATCTGAGAGCAAAACTACAAGAGAGTAATATTGCTAAGAATAAAATTTACCACAACTTTTATCCAAAAAAAATTTTTGCTGTATGCCCCGCTTCCCAAGTATTACCACTACTATCTTGAAGAAGCACAAATTTATCAATTTTTCATATTTTCGTATTTTACTCGATATTGACGCATCTGAGAGCAAAACTGCAAGAGAGCAATACTGCTAAGAATAAAATTAGCTATAACTTTCATTCTAAAAGTTTTTTTATAATATACTCCCTTTCTAGAGTGTTACCATTACCCACTTGAAAAAGCAACAAATTTATCAAATTTTTGTATTTTCGTATTTTTCTCGATATTGACGCGTCTGAGAGCAAAACTGCAAGAGAGCAATATTGCTAAGAATAAAATTAGCCACAACTTTCATTCGAAAAGTTTTTTTATAATATACTCCCTTTCCAGAGTGTTACCATTACCCACTTGAAAAAGCAACAAATTTATCAAATTTTCATATTTTCGTATTTTTCTCGATATTGACGCATCTGAGAGCAAAACTGCAAGAGAGCAATACTGCTAAGAATAAAATTAGCTATAACTTTCATTCTAAAAGTTTTTTTATAATATACTCCCTTTCTAGAGTGTTACCATTACCCACTTGAAAAAGCAACAAATTTACAAAATTTTTGTATTTTTCTCGATATTGACGCATCTGAGAGCTAAACTGCAAGAGAGCAATATTGCTAAGAATAAAATTAGCCACAACTTTTATTCCAAAAGTTTTTTTATAATATACTCCCTTTCCAGAGTGTTACCATTCATAAATCGAAAAAGCAACAAATTTATCAAATTTTCATATTTTCATATTTTTCTCGATATTGACGCATCTGAGAGCAAAACTGCAAGAGAGCAATATTGCTAAGAATAAAATTAGCCACAACTTTTATCCAAAAAAGTTTTTTGCTATATGCCCCGCTTCTCAAGTGTTACCACTATTGTCTTGAAGAAGCAACAAATTTATCAATTTTTCATATTTTCGTATTTTTCTCGATATTGACGCATCTGAGAGCAAAACTGCAAGAGAGCAATATTGCTAAGAATAAAATTAGCTATAACTTTCATTCTAAAAGTTTTTTTATAATATACTCCCTTTCTAGAGTGTTACCATTACCCACTTGAAAAAGCAACAAATTTATCAAATTTTTGTATTTTGCTCGATATTGACGCATCTTAGAGCAAAACTGCAAGAGAGCAATATTGCTAAGAATAAAATTAGCTATAACTTTCATTCTAAAAGTTTTTTTATAATATACTCCCTTTCTAGAGTGTTACCATTACCCACTTGAAAAAGCAACAAATTTATCAAATTTTTGTATTTTGCTCGATATTGACGCATCTTAGAGCAAAACTGCAAGAGAGCAATATTGCTAAGAATAAAATTAGCCACAACTTTCATTGGAAAAGTTTTTTTATAATACACTTCCTTTCCAGAGTGTTACCATCAACAACTTGAAAAAGCAAAAAATTTATCAAATTTTCATATTTTCGTATTTTCCTCGATATTGACGCAAAGATTATTGTTGTTGTGGTATTTTGATCTATTTTGTATCAACTTTCATCCAGGACATTTCTCAATATTGTCGTTGGAAACATTTCGGATAATCATCACTATCTTTCTTGGCATACCTCAACATCATTTCGATATTGTCAGCAATAACGTCGTCCCTGTCACTTCCTAAACAATCCTTTGGATACAAGTCATTGCTGTTTTTGACAACATTTGCCTTCATTTCTCAATATCATCCCTGTCATGCCACATCGACCCAAACATCCCACAATTTTGTCAAATATAGGTTGATATGATCCCTGTCACCATTATCTTGTTCCAAACATCCCTATATATATATTGTTTCTGATATATAAAATCTTAAATCATCTTAAAATCACTTAGAGATCACCGCGATCTAAGTGAGGATATACAAAACTTGTATCAGACCAACAATGACATATACGCAAGTTCTGGATTAAAAGTTAATCCTCCTATGACGTCACGCTCCTATGTTATAAGTGGAAGGAAAAAAGTAACTAGATTTAGGTTGATATTGGAAAAGTATCTAGAATCTGGTAAATTTCTCTAAGCGGGAAGTTGTTCCTTGTTTCTGCCGTGACGTCATAGCGCGGGAAATTTAAAATTCGAAAATTCAAAAATTATGTAATGCCATCTGAAGCAACATATATTTTCATATTTTCGTATTTTTCTCGATATTGACGCGTCTGAGAGCAAAACTGCAAGAGAGCAATATTGCTAAGAATAAAATTAGCCACAACTTTTATCCAAGAAATTTTTTTGCTATATGCCCCGCTTCCCAAGTGTTACCACTACTGTCATGAAGAAGCAACAAATTTATCAAATTTTCATATTTTAGTATTTTTCTCAATATTGACGCATCTGAGAGCAAAACTACAAGAGAGCAATATTGCTAAGAATAAAATTAGCCACAACTTTCATTCGAAAAGGTTTTTTATAATATACTCCCTCCCTTTCCAGAGTGTTACCATTACCAACTTGAAAAAGCAACAAATTTATCAAATTTTCGTATTTTTCTCGATATTGACGCATCTGAGAGCAAAACTCCAAGAGAGCAATATTGCTAAGAATAAAATTAGCCACAACTTTCATTCGAAAAGTTTTTTTATAATATACTCCCTTTCCAGAGTGTTACCATTACCCACTTGAAAAAGCAACAAATTTATCAAATTTTCATATTTTCGTATTTTTCTCGATATTGACGCGTCTGAGAGCAAAACTGCAACAGAGCAATATTGCTAAGAATAAAATTAGCCACAACTTTTATCCAAACAATTTTTTTGTAATATACCCCGCTTCCTAAACGGTACCATTACTCTCTTGAAGAAGCAACATATTTATCAAATTTTCATATTTTCATATTTTCCTCGATATTGACGCATCTGAGAGCAAAACTGCAAGAGAGCAATATTGCTAAGAATGAAATTAACCACAACTTTCATTCCAAAACTTTTTTATAATACCCTTCCTTGCCAGAGTGTTGCCATCAACAACTTGAAAAAGCAAAAAATTTATCAAATTTTCATATTTTCCTCGATATTGACGCAAAGATTATTGTTGTTGTGGTATTTTGATCTATTTTGTATCAACTTTTATCCAGGACATTCCTCAATATTGTCGTTGGAAATATTTCGAATAATCGTCACTATCTTTCTTGGCATACCTCAACATCATTTCGATATTGTCAGCAATAACGTCGTCCCTGTCACTTCCTAAACAATCCTTTGGATACAAGTCATTGCTGTTTTTGACAACATTTGCCTTCATCTCTCAATATCATCCCTGTCATGCCACATCGACCCAAACATCCCACAATTTTGTCAAATATAGGTTGATATGATCCCTGTCACCATTATCTTGTTCCAAACATCCCTATATATATATTATTTCTGATATATAAAAGCTTAAATCATCTTAAAATCACTCAGAGATCACCGCGATCTAAGTGAGGATATACAAAACTTGTATCAGACCAACAATGACATATACGCAAGTTCTGGATTAAAAGTTAATCCTCCTATGACGTCACGCTCCTATGTTATAAGTAGAAGGAAAAAAGTAACTAGATTTAGGTTGATATTGGAAAAGTATCTAGAATCTGGTAAATTTCTCTAAGCGGGAAGTTGTTCCTTGTTTCTGCCGTGACGTCATAGCGCGGGAAATTTAAAATTCGAAAATTCAAAAATTATGTAATGCCATCTGGTGGTGTGTGACGGAACCAAATTTAGAGTTTATTTGTTTAATTGCGTATAAACTTTTAAGATGTGTATTTATTTGCAATTTTTATTTTAAAATGTTTCAATACATTATTTAAATTGTGTTGATTGGTAAATTGTAATATTAAATTGTATAACCAGATTCTAGTTACTTTTCTAATACCAACCTAAATCTAGTTACTTTTTCTTCCTCCAGATTTAAGTTGGTCACTTTCCCTATACTTATAACATTGGAGCGTGACGTCATAGGACGATAAGGGGATTATATTTGTGCTTATATTTATGTTTTTATAACATATAACGAATAAAGAGTTATACTTCTTTATTATTAAAATCATACATTTTTTTGAAAGTGAAATATAGCTATACAACATTCATGGTTTCCAATTTGTTAATTTATCAAATTTTCATATTTTCGTATCTTCCTCAATATTGACGCTTTTAAGAGCAAAACTACAAGAAAGTAATATTGTTAGGAATACAATTTGCAACAACTTTTACTCTAAACATTTTTTTGTAATACGCTCTTAATCTCGGGTGTTACCATTAACAACTTGTAAAACAACGAAATTCATAAAATTTTTATATTTTCCTCGATATTGAGGCATCTGAGAGCAAAACTCCAAAAGAGCAATTTTGCTTAGAATAAAATTAGCTACAACTTTCATTCGAAAAAATGTTTTGAAATATGCTCCATTTCCCAAATGTTACCATTACTAACTTGAAAAAGCAAAAAATTTATCAAATTTCATATTTTCGTATTTTCCTCGATATTGACGCATCTGAGAGCAAAACTGCAAGAGAGCAATATTGTTAAGAATGAAATTAGCCACAACTTTCATTCGAAAAGTTTTTTTATAATATACTCCCTTTCCAGAGTGTTACCATTACCCACTTGAAAAAGCAACAAATTTATCAAATTTTCATATTTTCGTATTTTTCTCGATATTGACGCGTCTGAGAGCAAAACTGCAAGAGAGCAATATTGCTAAGAATAAAATTAGCCACAACTTTCGTTCGAAAAGTTTTTTTATAATATATTCCCTTTCCAGAGTGTTACCATTACCCACTTGAAAAAGCAACAAATTTTTCAAATTTTCATATTTTCGTATTTTTCTCGATATTGACGCATCTGAGAGCAAAACTCCAAGAGAGCAATATTGCTAAGAATAAAATTAGCCACAACTTTTATCCAAAAAATTTTTTTGTAATATACCCCGCTTCCTAAATGTTATCATTACTATCTTGAAGAAGCAACAAATGCATCAAATTTTCATATTTTCCTTGATATTGACGCATCTGAGAGAAAAACTACAAGAGAGCAATATTGCTAAGAATAAAATTAGCCACAACTTTCATTCGAAAAGTTTTTTTATAATACACTTCCTTTCCAGAGTGTTACCATTACCCACTTGAAAAAGCAAAAAATTTATCAAATTTTCATATTTTCGTATTTTCTTTAATATTGGCGCATCTGTGAGCAAAACTGCAAGAGAGCAATATTGCTAAGAATAAAATTAGCTATAACTTTCATTCGAAAAAATTTTTTGTAATATTCTCCGTTTCCGTTTTCTTTCGTTTAATATTCCTAACTTCCTGCATGCGTGCATTTAATCACCAGATTCTAGTTACTTTTCCAATACCAACCTAAATTTAGTTACTTTTTCCCCCCGGTTTTAGTTTGTTCCTTTTCCTTTTTTTTTTACCTTACGTTGCGTTCTTAGGGGGTTTACTTTTTATTTTGGACTCTCATTACTTATCTACTGAAATCAAATAGATTGTGCGTATCAACTAGATAGATTTACTTTCCAAGGTAAGGAGAAGATGGAGGAATTACAATAGAACTGTTTAAATTAGACAACATCATCACAGCCACAATTTTATTATATCAATGGTTCTCCTTAACCATTTAAGGACCACTTTGTAGTCTCTTGATAACCAAATGGGGTCCCATAATAAGCAGATTTTCAAAAAGCACTATTTAACACTGTTACTAGAACTAACAGGTTAACTAGATTCTACTTTTAATTGTTATTCAGCTTTAGATTGTTGTATATTTTGATTGAACTAAAAGTAGATAACTATAAAATTATTTTAGCAGCCAAAATAGAGAGATATCGAATCTTTTGAAATAAGGTCGATGACAACAGCGAAAAATAATCTGGGATTATAGTTGATAGCGATGATGATATTGGTTATAGAAGTTAATTGTATTCAAATTGAGAGTGCGATTCTGAATCTGTCTCGATAAATTTCACGTTTAAACCTTATTTACGAGCTTAACGATGCAGGCAGCGTAGCCGAGAAAAGGAATAATTTTAGAACGTGGATTGCTGGATATGTGGGTGTGCTTGATACCGCGAGATATTTTAATTTAATCCAATAAATTTTTTATCGATTTGAATTTATTTTATGATTATTAACGAATAAAACGAAAAGGAAACTTGATGGTATTTTGAACGGTAATAACAATAGCAGGTAAAGGTCAAGCGCAACTTGTCAAGTTGGTACAACAACAAAAAAAGGCGAAATTCCATCGGAATACCACATCCTGCAGAACAGGATGAGAACAGGATTAATACCCGATCTTATTTAGCTACACGAAGCGAAAACGAAAATGGCAAGAAAAAAAGGAGAAATTTAAGGACGAAATGATTTATTTTAAAATGTATCAAAGAATGAATCTCTAATCGGGGCGATAAATTAAAACCGGCAACGCCCAACTCGTTTTCGAACACGAATAAAGATATCTTTGCGAATATATTATTAGAGTTAAAAGCAACTCGCTGTTTGTTTGCCGTTAATTCTCGTGGTGAAGTTCAAGGTCACAATTAGATGTATATCGAGAATCGTGTCTTAAAAGCAATAACAACCAATTTCCATTTAATTAAATAAAAATATTAAAAAAGATTTATATGGTAATATGAATTATTTTTATGATATGAAGGAATGTGCATATTTAAAATGACTTTTCTAGAAGATGCGGTAAAACTTGACTTCAAACAATGGCATAAAATTGAGAATTGATTTGGCTCACATTTCGTTTTCATGGTCATCATATTATTCATGTTAGAACTCAAGATAAGCTGTGCCATACCAGTCTTATAAACGAAAAATTAAAAAGAGGAGAAAATTGGGCAAAAAGCTACTACAAGAAGATTTTCTTCCATCTTTTAGATTAAGCGTTATGGAACTCAATTATAATTCACAGAAACAGGTACTCTTCTTCCTTAGAGACTTACTGGAGATAGTGAAAAAGATAGTGTGTCTGCAGAAGGATGCACGATCGTTGTGGTAAGAAAATTAGGATCGTTATATGTATGTATGTAGTTTGTACACCCTCACAATTTACAGTTAATTCAGGGGTCAGAAAACCAGCCCAAGGTTTTAATGAACGTTGATATAAAACGGAAGAGTATGTCCAAAATTAGGGGCGCAACATGTAGAACATGCTTACGTAACCTGTAGTGTTCGGTCAGGAAGTGGGTGAGGAGTCTCAAGTCACTTTTTGATTTTCCCACGAACTGAGTTGATCTCTTCCGGTCAGACTAGAGCAGACTTTTTTTGCAAAGACACCTACTGCAGTCTTAACTCATCTATCGCAAAAACCTCGCCACTTTATCCTGACATTGTCATAAACATCAGCCTCTTCAAATGATTACCGACAAGACTTCACTAACGATGTAGTTCGATGCCTATTAAGCACTAGCATAGCCTGTCTGCTATCAGTGCAGATTACATCGTTTCTGGCAACTTTTATGGAATCGATGATCGCATCAGCTGCTATATTTATAGCAGTTATTTCGGCTTGAGCAGTCGTGCTGTACGACCCAAGCAAAATAGAAAGGTGCAGTTGGAGATCGCGCAAGAACATTCCCGCTTCGGAATTGCCTGTGCTAAAGTTGCTCTAGGGTATCGTTTCAATGCCGAAGTGTATCGAGGAAAATATGAAAATTTGATAAATTTATTGTTTTTTCAAGTTGGTAATGGTAACATTTGGGAAACGGGGCACATTACAAAAAATTTTTCGAATGAAAGTTGTGGCTAATTTTATTTTTAGCAATATTGCTCTCTTGGAGTTTTGCTCTCAGATGCGTCAATATCGAGGAAAATACGAAAATATGAAAATTTGATAAATTTGTTGCTTCTTCAAGATAGTAATGGTAACACTTGGGAAACGGGGCATCTTTCAAAAAACTTTTTTGGATAAAAGTTGTGGCTAATTTTATACTTAGCAATATTGCTCCCTTGCACTTTTGCTCTCATATGCGTCAATATCGAGAAAAATACGAAAATATGAAAATTTGATAAATTTGTTGTTTCTTCAAGATAGTAATGGTAACACTTGGGAAACGGGGCATCTTTCAAAAAACCTTTTTTGGATAAAAGTTGTGGCTAATTTTATACTTAGCAATATTGCTCTCTTGCACTTTTGCTCTCATATGCGTCAATATCGAGAAAAATACGAAAATATGAAAATTTGATAAATTTGTTGCTTCTTCAAGATAGTAATGGTAACACTTGGGAAACGGGGCATTTTTCAAAAAACTTTTTTGGATAAAAGTTGTGGCTAATTTTATTCTTAGCAATATTGCTCTCTTGGAGTTTTGCTCTTAGATGCGTTAATATCGAGGAAAATACGAAAATATGAAAATTGGATAAATTTGTTGCTTCTTCAAGATAGTAATGGTAACACGTGGGAAACGGGGCATCTTTCAAAAAACTTTTTTGGATAAAAGTTGTGGCTAATTTTATTCTTAGCAATATTGCTCTCTTGGAGTTTTGCTCTTAGATGCGTCAATATCGAGGAAAATACGAAAATATGAAAATTGGATGGTTTTGTGGCTTGTTGTACTGTAATAATTAAATTTTTAATTTCATACTTTATGTTATCTACTTTTAAGTCAATCAAAATATACAACAATCTAAAGCTGAATAACAACTAAAACTAGAACTAACACTAGCATTAGAACTAACACTAAACCTAGAACTAGAAACATTCGGGTTTAGCCCTACGTCTTTTAAGACGGCTAAACTCGAATGATTCTAATTCTAGGTTTAGTGTTAGTTCTATTTTTAGTTCAATAAAAATATACAATAATCTAGCACTGTGTAACAATTAAAACTAGAGTTAACACTAGATACTATATCTAGAACTAGAAACGTCTAAACCCGAATCTTTCTAGTTCTAGTGTTAGTTGTAGTGCTAGCGCTAGTTCTAATTTTAGTTGTTATTTAGCGTTAGATTGTTATTGAACTAACACTAGACTTAGAACTAGAAATATTTGCACAAAATAAAAGTGTAACTCTATCCTTAGCTGATTTAATACCAGGAGCTGTCTTTTCATTTTTTAAAATGTATGTTCGTGTTAGTATTTGTTTCCAATAAACCCCGGTTTCATCCGCATTAAATACTTGTTCATGACGTAACCTTTTTCTTCTATTAGTTTTATTATTTCACCAGGAAATTTTGCAGCTTTCTGATGATAATCTGAAGCTGATTCTTCACACAACTTAATGTTATGGACATTAAAACCAATTTTTGAATCTTTCGAACCATCCTTACTTGCTTTAAATTTATAGTCATCTTCAGCACAATCCATATCATCCGAAAAATCTTGATAAAGTTCTTTGGCTTTATCCATTAATCTAGCCCTAGTTAATGGTATATTTCTGCAACCTTGGTTTTCAATCCAAAGATAAACTTCTCCATTTTTTACGCTATTTCTGATTATTTTTATCTTTATAGATCTTATCGTAGATTCATTGACCTACTTCGGTAGCTCGAATTTAAATCTTTTTTTTTTCTAGAGTCATAACTGACTTTGTACTTTAAGTAGCAAATTGCTTATAAAATTATGGTGTAAAAAAATTAGGAGAAATACGAATCTGAATGAAATACAGAACACAAAAATAAGCACTTAACCTAACACAAACATTAAAATCTATCCTAAATGAGAATTAACTATCGTACTCGACGTCATCATTGCAAGTATGCAACCAATATCACACTGTTGGTATTGTAATACGTGATTAGCGTATTTGGTTGCATACTTGCACGATAATTAATTAACACAGTCGCGAATGTTGAAAGAGATAACAAAATTTAAAACGCGAATATGTGTAATTTGAAACCACGAATGTTATGGCTCTACTGTAGTGGGTAAAAAGAATAAAATAAAAGGGTCATCTTAGGTAATACAATAAAAGGAGGGCGTAAAATATGTCGCAAGGTGTCCAGAAATATATTAACGTGGATTTAGATCGACCTTGTCTCGTTGCGGAGACGCCAAAAAAGAAATCAAAAAGGGGGCGCGCGAAAGAAAGAAAAATAATCGTCCCGTTTTGTGGAGATCATTGTGGGAGTCGACCGGATCAGATTTCGCGACGGCACACGTCCAAATTTATCGTTGCGCTTCAAGATACCATCTGCGGTGGCAATTATACTACCCGAGTGCGTTTTATTTCTATTTTTTACTTCTCGTTTTATTCCCATTTCTATTTTTATGTCTATTTCTTAGTTCGCATTTAACTCTTCGCTTCAACTTTTATTTACATCTCTTTTTGCGCTATTTTCCATTTTACATCTCGAAACCGCACCGGATAAATCATCTCAACCGACATGAATACTGCTTCTCCGTGATTTAAGAGCCGTAACAAGAATGGCATTCGCTCGGCGTCAAAACTCGTTGATTTACTGCCATTTACGGTACATTATTATAACAGTGTTGAATCAGGGGCGAGTTACGCAATCTTTGGTTGTATTCTTTATTGCAATTTTGTTTGTGTAGGGGTTGTTTTTTGTTTTCATTCCTTTTATTAGATCTCTTTGTAATAACTGTGAAAGTTGTATTTTTATACTCCGCTAAAGTCGTGGAATATTTTATTAGGAGACAATGTAACATACATAATTTTGCATAATTTTTTTCCGCATACATACACTAAAGGTCGTTTTATTTCAACGATCTTTTTTCTTTTTTGAAAAATTAAACAATAACTCTTTGGTAATAAAACACATTTAACCTTGTATTTACAACCACCTTTTTAACTACTCGACTACATCTTGCTGGCTTCATGTTTACATTAAAACACAAAAACATCTGAATACATAAGAAATTTGCTTGAAAAATTTACTAGTAGCTTGGGATTGATTTATCATGAATTAAAAAGGGGTCATTTAAAAGAGAAGAGGCTAATGAGTTTGTGAGCCAATGCTTAAAGAGAGCTCAAGATAGCTAATTCAGTGGCTTTACTCATTGATAATGCTCCTTGTCATTGTGGTGTTGAAGAACAAGATTTTTTTGATCAGAAACTTGTAAGGCTAAGTCCTTATAGTATTTTGGAGGGAAATGACCAAGAAAACTTGTCTCAAACAAAGTACAGAATTCGAAAATCAAAAAAATATAATTAAAAACAATATTTCAAAAATTAATATAACTGTAACAAGTTTAAAGCCGGAATTCAAAAGCACATCACCTCTATCATAAACATGGAGTTGTAACCTTTTGAGTTAACAATATTGTTTATCTAATTCCGTTATAAAAATTAAATTTTACATGTCTATCTGACGTTTTGTAACGTCACTTTTTTTATAACTAGTGATGTAATGATTTCATTACCTAACTACAAATTGATAAATTGACATCTGTCACTAATAAAATAAGTCAAGTTTTGAACAAAAATTGCTTTTTCAATAGAATTAGATAAGATTTTGTACTTAATTAATTAATAATATAAATTTAAATAACGTTAATCAAGAATCAAAGATAGTTTTATTAAATTATTGAATGACAATTTGATGTTAATTAATGCCAATTTGATTATGGCAGTTGCCAACTTGGTTTTGTTTAATGCCATTTTGAATCATAGAAAATATTTATATTATACTTATATAGAAGCATTACTCCGCACTATTTTACCGACCAAATTGAATGCAGCGCCGCCAAGGGGATTGTAATAGAAGTAATTTTAATAAACCGCGAAATTTGAATGTGTTCGGTATATTTAAATATATATATATGTATGATACAATGCCTGAGTTCAATTATACTCAGGTTTCCACTTCTTAGTTTAATTGATAAATAGAACACAATAGTTTATTAAATAATTTTTTTTTTCTCTTTAAAAAAAATATGACCGGCTTGAACAGCCAATGTGTTCTTAGAATTTAGTTTTCTAGTTTTACCTTTTATATGTTATTTATCCTTTTACAAAAGTTGAACAAAATTAATTTTACACACTTATTTATAATAAAGTTTGTGATGTCTTCTTTATGGCAAAGAAATGTGAAGTTAACATTATGCCACATTATGGCATATGACACTGACGTCGATTTCTGGTATATATATAAATAATTACATTGCAAATTGTGTATGGCAGCGCCATCTAGTGGATTGTTATAGTAAATAAAATTCCGTCTTTATTTTATACCTATAAAGAAATCATACCCTGTTTTGAATTTGATTAATGCCAATTTGAACTTGAAAAGGTATAGTTTTAACTGTTACAAAGCGCTAGATTGTTGTATATTTGGTATTGAACTAAAACTAACACTACATAAGAGAAATTTGTCCCTTTTATCCGTTATCACCAACCTAGGGAACTAAAACTAAAGAATTTTCAGAGTTTCGCGATTTTAACACTATTATAGATAATAAATGAAAGACTAAAAGTGATGGAGTGAAATGGTTTAGATAAAAAACATTGATAATCAACTCATAAATTATATTCCATAAATAATTTGTCCTTATCATTGATTGTTACCAACCTAAGAAACAAAAACTGACGAATTATCAAAATTTTGCATTTCTAACATTATTATAGGTAATAAGTTACATTCTGAATACGATGGAGTGAAATAATTTAGACTAAAAACATTTATAATAAACCTAAAAATTATAATCCATAAGAAATTTGTCCCTGCCATTAGTTATTATCAACCTGGGAACTAAAATTGGAGAATTTTCAGAGTTTCGCGATTTTAACACTATTATAGATAATAAATGAAAGACTAAAAGTGATGGAGTGAAATGGTTTAGATAAAAAACATTGATAATCAACTCATAAATTATATTCCATAAACAATTTGTCCTTATCATTGATTGTTACCAACCTAAGAAACAAAAACTGACGAATTATCAAAATTTTGCATTTCTAACATTATTATAGGTAATAAGTTTTTGAATACGATGAAGTGAAATAAATTAGACTAAAAACATTTATAATAATCCTAAAAATTATAATCCATAAGAGATTTGTCCCTGCTATTAGTTATTATCAACCTAGGAACTAAAATTGGAGAATTTTCAGAGTTTCGAGATTTTAACACTATTATAGATAATAAATTAAAGACTGAAAGTGATGGAGTGAAATGGTTTAGATAAAAAACATTGATAATCAACTCATAAATTATATTTCATAAACGATTTGTCCTTATCATTGATTGTTACCAACCTAAGAAACAAAAACTGACGAATTATCAAAATTTTGCATTTCTAACATTATTATAGGTAATAAATTACGTTCTGAATACGATGGAGTGAAATAATTTAGACTAAAAACATTTATAATAAACCTAAAAATTATAATCCATAAGAAATTTGTCCCTGTCATTAATTATTATCAACCTGGGAACTAAAATTGGAGAATTTTCAGAGTTTCGCGATTTTAACACTATTATAGATAATATATGAAAGACTGAAAGTGATGGAGTGAAATGGTTTAGATAAAAAACATTGATAATCAACTCATAAATTATATTCCATAAACGATTTGTCCTTATCATTGATTGTTACCAACCTAAGAAACAAAAACTGAAAATTTTCAAAATTTTGCATTTCTAACATTATTATAGGTAATAAGTTACATTCTGAATACGATGGAGTGAAATAATTCAGACTAAAAACATTTATAATAAACCTAAAAATTATAATCCATAAGAAATTTGTCCCTGCCATTAGTTATTATCAACCTGGGAACTAAAATTGGAGAATTTTCAGAGTTTCGCGATTTTAACACTATTATAGATAATAAATGAAAGACTAAAAGTGATGGAGTGAAATGGTTTAGATAAAAAACATTGATAATCAACTCATAAATTATATTCCATAAACGATTTGTCCTTATCATTGATTGTTACTAACCTAAGAAACAAAAACTGACGAATTATCAAAATTTTGCATTTCTAACATTATTATAGGTAATAAGTTTCTGAATACGATGGAGTGAAATAAATTAGACTAAAAACATTTATAATAAACTTAAAAATTATAATCCATAAGAAATTTGTCCCTGCCATTAGTTATTATCAATCTGGGAACTAAAATTGGAGAATTTTCAGAGTTACGCGATTTTAACACTATTATAGATAATAAATGAAAGACTAAAAGTGATGGAATGAAATGGTTTAGATAAAAAACATTGATAATCAACTCATAAATTATATTCCATAAACAATTTGTCCTTATCATTGATTGTTACCAACCTAAGAAACAAAAACTGACGAATTATCAAAATTTTGCATTTCTAACATTATTATAGGTAATAAATTACGTTCTGAATACGATGAAGTGAAATAATTTAGACTAAAAACATTTATAATAAACGTAAAAATTATAATCCATAAGAAATTTGTCCCTGCCATTAGTTATTATCAACCTGGGAACTAAAATTGGAGAATTTTCAGAGTTTCGCGATTTCAACACTATTATAGATAATAAATGAAAGACTGAAAGTGATGGAGTGAAATGGTTTAGACAAAAAACATTGATAATCAACTCATAAATTATATTCCATAAACAATTTGTCCTTGGCATTGATTGTTACCAACCTAGCAAACAAATTTAGCATTTCTAACATTATTATAGGTAATAAGTTACGGCCCGAGGATGATGGAGTGAAATAATTTGGACTAAAAGCATTCATAATAACCCTAAAAATTATAATCCATAAGAGATTTGTCCATGTCATTAGTTTTTCCAACCTAAGGAACTAAATCCGATGAATTTTCAGATTTTCGCGCTTATAACACTATTATAGGTAGTAAATTAAAAACTGAAAGCGCACCCTAAGTGTAGCAATAACTTATATCAAAGTCAACCTATTTTTTTACGTACAATTAAACGGTGTAATAAAAACTATAGCATTCCATTTAAAATAGCGAAGTTATGGTCTATTTCTGGTAGACCGGAAGTGGCGGCCATCTTGAAAATATTTTAGATCGAAAGTTCCGAATAAAGAACCCATGCTACCAAAATTTCAAATCTCTACGAATGGTGGAACCTGAAAAAGTTCTAACGAACCGGTTACGTGAGACACCCTGTATAAGCAGGTTATTTATGACTAGTAATATGTATTACTATACAACATTTTGTACTACTGCACTGAGAGAAATAGATTGTACGAATCGTATTATAGAAAAAATATTATACATACAGCAATTCATTGTATTATATTCATTATACAGGGTGTTTTAAAACAACGTTTAAATATTTATAGGGGTGGTACTACAGTCGAAAACACGTCGAAAAATGTTAATGAACATGGGTCCGCAAATTAACCGTTTTCAAGATACAGAATGTTAACATTTTTTGGGACCATACTTTGTCTTTTAAACTATAACTATTACAGATTTGATACTTGGCAAATCGATACAGTATGGAACTGTCTCTTTTTGAGGGTAGTATAATGTCTCCATTACTTCCGGTTGATATAATTTATTCCATTATAAAATTTTCCGATTACCACACCAGTAATCTAACCCCAGTAATTTGACTTTGCGAAACCTGAAATGAAATCGATTGCAATGGTCTTGTATTCAAATGCTGAAATGGGCGATATGGTGTTTATGTACGGCCGTAACAATGGAAATGCATTGTGAACTATTAACCCGTCCAACATACTTTGATTTCTTGGAATACACTCTTACTCAACTTTTGAAAAACTTACCGTTAAATCAAAAACTAAATTTGTGGTTTATGCAGGATGTATTGTTAGAAAACATTTGAAGGAACAATTTCCAGTAAGATGGATAGAGCGAGGGGGTCCCATTGCAGCCGCACGTCTCTGGATTTTAACGCATTAGACTTTTGTTTGTGAGGCTACTTAACAGGTTTAGTATACGCGACACCAGTAAACGATCTTGAAGACTTGCAGCAACGAATAGAACGGTTAGAAGAGTTCGGGCTTCCTTTGAACATAGAATTAAAAACTGTATTGATATTGCAGGAACATCTTCAGTAAAAACCTTCGTTTTGATGAAGCTTATAAAAACCGAAAGTCAAAAGTTAGTTATTAGTATTAAATTAGTATTACATTGTGTCAATTCAATTTTTCTAATAATTTACTTTAAAAACTGTGTTCTTTCTCGGAAACCTCAGCAACCTCAGTTTGAAACCTCACCTCAATGAAAACATCATACTACTCTCAAAAAGAGACAGTTTCATACTGTATCGATTTTCCAAGTATCAAATCTGTAGTAGTTACAGTTTAAAAGAAAAACGTAGAGTCCCAAAAAATTTTATCATCCTGTATCTCGGAAACGATTGATTTGCGGATCCATGTTCATTAACACTTTTTGACTTGTTTTCGACTGTAGTACTACCTCTATAAATATTTAAATGTTGTTTTAAAACACCCTGTATTTATTGTACTGAATACAATCTCGTCTCGCTGTCACTATTCGTAGTAAACAATCCATTTCTCTCAGTGTGACTTGTGATAATGCTTAATAGCATATTTTCATTAATAAAGACTATTATTATTATTATTATATACAGGGTGTCCCGCAACGATTGTACAATACTGCATCAGCGTATTCTCTGATCGAAAACAGACAAGAAAAGTCTAATAAACATAGGTCCGAAAATGGACCAATTTCGAGATACTCAAAGTTTTAGTTTCATAAGCTTCTAACGATTTAGATGCAGTAATTATATGATTACCATGGTTACGATGGTTAAGATAAAGTTTAATAAATAATAAGATAATATTAAGTTAATTAATACAGTTCATTAATAATTTAACAAAACAAGTAACAAAGATTGTCGAAGAAAATCGTTCAACCAGCATAAAAACAACGAATATTTAACAAATTGGAAAAGATTCATGTCATAATAAATGTTCAATATGCGCACCATTTACTTCTAAACACAAACGGATACGTTTTCTAAATGAACTTCTAATGCGTTCAAAGATACCAGGAATTTGTTTTACTGTGTCAAATGCGTTACTAATTTTATTCTTCAAATCCTGCACATTTTGAACGTCTTCAGAATAAACAATTTGTTTTAAATGTCCCCAAAACCAAAAATCTAACGGATTTAAATCTGGTGAACGAGGTGGCCCTCCTCGGCCAATCCACTTATTGCGAAATCTGTTATTTAAGTATGCTCGAGTAGCGCGTGCATAATCGTGCATAAAGTAGCAATCTTCTAGAATTTGTTGAGGTAATTCATCAAATGCCTCTGTAAGGTCATTTTGTAAAAAATGTATGTAGGCATCGGC
>NW_019281314.1:5842-21945 GCF_000648695.1 Onthophagus taurus | reverse complement strand
TATTAATACAAAACCAATTAAAAAGTTAATAGAATTCACAGACCATGAAGTAAACGTTTGCTACAAAATTTCTAAAAGACATATTGACTGTGAAAAAGCCCAAAGGCAGAATGTGCGTACTGCTGCAGAACTTCTTTCTAACACCGTGGGTACTGCACTTCTGCGATACAAGCCAGGTTCAGATGAAAAGTTAGCGGAAAATGTGGGAAATTTTATTTGTAATGTCAATAAATGGTTTGACATTTTCAATAGCTACCGACAGCAAGAAAATGTTCCGACAAAAAAAGCATATGGAATAAATCTTGAAGAACAAGATGAACATCTTGACAAAATGTTACAAATCATTTCAACAATGCGAGCTCAGGGTAAAGACTCTTTGCAGACATTTCAAAAAGGTATCATTATCTCAATAAAATCATTAAAGTTGCTGTTTCAAGATATGAAATCGAACCTGGGAATTGAGTATATATGTACTCATAAACTAAATCAAGATTGCCTTGAAAATTTTTTCTTTCAAATTCGGAGCAGAGGTCCCAACGAACATCCCAATCCTTTAATAGCTTTAAAAAGAATGAGAATGATCATTCTTGGAAAAAATCCAGGAATTTTAAAGGTTCAAGTGAATACAGTGGAACAAATTGAAGAACAATACATTGTTGCTAATATAATAAAAAAAGCAAGTATTAAGATTTCTAACAGATGTGATTTTCAGTTGACACCAAGTAATCACGAAAGTACTGGGAGCAGTTCATTTTCGTTAAATGACTCTGACAGTATATTAATTAATCAGGAAACAACGGAAGATGCTTTAGAGTATATTGCGGGCTATCTAGCTAAAAAATTTAAAACTATCTTACCAAATTTAGGTGATTACACTTATAAGTACCAACCGGATCACAACTATAATTTACCTTCTTGGGTCCAGCAACTATCGTATGGCGGTCTTATCAAGCCATCTTTAGCATGGCTAACAAAAATTAAAAATTGGAATTTATATTTCGAAAAATTTCACGGACTCAAGAATGGCCCCAAAGTTGTTGAACGATTAGCAAGAAAAATAAACAGAAAAGAATCCCTTTCTTACGTTGTTATTAAATCGTTCTGTAAATCGCGAACAATAATTAGATTAAATTATCTAAACATCAAATTCAGAGAAAAAACCTTGAAAAGAAAAAAGCTCTATTTCCACAAGTGATTTGGATTCCTCTAGAGCGAAAATTCGTAAATTAAATAAAATTATTATGTAATAAATAAATATATGTTTTTGTGAGAACTTTTAGTTATTTTCAACTTTCCACTATGAGAAATAATTACCTAAAAAAAAGTACATAAAGAAAAAAGAATACAAATTTGGATTTATAACACCGCGTCAGTCCACAATTATTTCTAGCTTTGTACAGGTTGGTCGCTAGCCTACGTCACCGGGTCACGTGACCCCGGCCGACGGATCTCGCGCATTGAGCAATCCTTTATAGTTTACCATCCTTGGGTGATTTATAAACATCAAGGTCATCAGCTGATATTAATTTTTAATTCACCGTCCAATAAGATGATAGCGTACGCACCACGTGCTCGCGCATGCGTCTTGAGTTGAATTGTAACGAGAGAGGCAGATACATATATATCTGCACTCTAGTCTGTACACTCTTTTGCTGCCTTAGTCAGCGATATAGGAGATAGTATATATATGGTTAAAACAATTGGATAATAAAACTAAGAAAATGTCTAGAGAGCAACGATTACAAAGTCAACTTTTTACATATCGTAGTACACCAAGCACAAACGGTTTAAGTCCAAAGGAAGTACTTTTCAAACAAAAACCAAGAACGCGATATGATGTATTAAAACTAAATCATTTAATAGAAAAGAAAGGAAATGTAAAAATAGAAAGAAGACAGTTGTATAAAGAAAGAGAAAAAGTTTTATGTAAGAATTGTCAAGGAGAAAAAGTATGGAAAGACAGAAGAGTAGTGAAGATTTTGAGCAGTACTACTTATCTTATAAACGGGGTTATTAAGCAGTTTCATGCAGATGCATTAAAACCGAGTTTTTTGGGGAATGAAGGGATGTACAGGGTTCAACTGAGGTTGTGACATTGTTAGATAGTTCTAAGCCTAGTAATGAGGTAAATTTTGATGCTTTACCTAAGAGTAATAATAACGATAAGATTGATTTAAATGATGGAGTGTAACAATTCGTGATCTTATGGTTTTCTATGTTTTATTGAAAAGACTTTAATTAATTTTAAACCATTTTATTTATAAGTAACTTAACAAATATCGATAAGTTCTTAACGATAGTCTACGATTGACTGTCTATATAAAACTAATTCTAGTTAACAGCAAACGAGTAGTTCACTGAGACTTGTGTCGTAGCATATTGCAATTCAATATGATGTTTTCGACTCTTCAGTGAACTACACGTTTTCAATATTATGCAAAAATAAAATAATAAAAATTCCTTAAAACTGAAATAAATTAAAGTATTAACTATATCCATTACACCTCCCTTCTTTTTTTTACAATGAATTGTTATGATACATTTTTATGCGGTTCTTATGAACTAACACTTCTTTGTTTTTAAGTTTTATGTGCACGTTTGGAGTTTCTTCTTCTAACATTTAGACTCTAGTTTAGACGTGCACTCATTTTTTAAAAGTACGTTATGACCTAGCTTATATCTACTTGTATTACGCTTAATGTTTACATTTGTTTGACGCTGCAATTTAGATGCTATTAAATTATCTCTTGCCATTTTGCAAGTCGTTTGCAATCTATATTTTAATTCGTGGGGATAATTGTCAAAATTGTATATTGCTTCTATATTTTTTTTTAGATTAGACGGTAATTTACATCGTTTTCCCAAGAGAAGCTGATAAGGCGTAAATTTCGTTTCGTTATGCACGGTATTATTATACGCGAAGCACCAATATGGTACCCAAGAACTCCATGCGTTCGAATATTTTTGGGAATAAATTCGTAAAAATGAACCTAAGCTTTTATGAGAGTTTTCTAGTGCTCCCAACGTGTCATGATGATAAGCCGTTGATTGGAGTTGCTTTATTTTTAGAATTTTGCATGAGTCTTTGAAAATATGTGAAAGAAATTCGGTACCTTGATCTGTAACAATTGTTTCCGGTATCCCGTACCTTAATATAAAATTGTTGACAAACGCTTGTGCCACAGTCGATGACTCTTTGTTTGCAATGGAATACGCTTCAACAAATTTAGTCAAGTCACACTGTAAAGTTAAAATGTATTTATTCTCAAATATATCTTGATCCAAAAGTCCTACTAAGTCGAGAAATCCCTTTTGAAATGACGACGAAGCTGTTGATGTGACGATTATCGGTTGTTTATTAGGTAGCGAATGCTTATATCCTTGACAATCGTCACATTTATTTATAAAATTTTCAACATCTTTTCTAAGTCCTCGCCAAAGGTAATAACGTTTAATATTTTTATATGTTCTGTCAATGCCTGCGTGTCCTCCGGTAGGCAACATGTGAAAGTGTTACGAACCAAGGGGTTCTTACTGGGAAGAAGAAGAGGGTTTGCAAGTTAAACCAAAAGCTTCCTTGACGAACTTCTTTTATTTGATGTTTTTCCGTTGGGAACAACTTACATTCTGTTTTACAATTTGAAAACAAGCGGACAATCACGTACGACTAGGCGATATCGTATTACCGCTCGTCAGCGTAAAAAATAGAAAATGAAATGAAATTAATTAAAAAATAAATTGGTCGGTGTCGATGACGTCATCATTTATGATTGAATTAGATGTTGACTCAGTCAGAAAATTTTCGTAGTTAAGGTCATTGTGCGCTTGTGCACGTGTTACTACATTTACAGGTAATCTACTTAAAGCATCGGCGTTCGTATTGCTACTTCCTGGTTTATGCGCTATCGAGTACTCATACTCTTCCAGCTTTAATCTAAATTTCATCAACCGGCTTCCAGGATCCTTTACAGAAAATAACCAGAGGAGTGGTTTATGATCAGTTACGATCGTAAAGGGTTTACCTATAAGATACGCTCGAAAATGTTTTGTTGCCCAGCAAATCGCTAGCAATTCTCGCTCTATTGTGCTGTAATTCATTTCGGCCTTATTTAGGATTCTGGATGCATACGCGATAGGACGATCTTTACCTATTACACCTTGTGATAATACGGCACCTATAGCTTGAGAACTTGCGTCCGTAGTAAGTATAAAACTTTGGTTGAAATCTGGGTATTGAAGAACAGGTGGACTAGTTAGTTTAGTTTTGAGTTCCTCGAAAGCTACAGTACAAGAAGGAGTCCATTTAAATACTGAGTCCTTTTTCAATAAAGTGTTAAGTGGGTGGACAATTTTAACGTCTTTCGTACTTTTAGGTGTAGCACATTTGATAATACAAGAAATTTTTTGTGGATCAGGATACGTGCCATGCTCAGTGATTATATGACCTAAATATAATAACTCAGGCCGTAGAAATTCGCATTTTTCCGGCTTTAATTTTAAGTTATGCTTCCTAAGACGCTCAAAGATTTGAATCAATTTCGAATTGTGTTCCTCCAACGTTTCTCCATATATGACAATATCGTCGAGATAGACAAAACACTTTGTACCTTGCAAACCGGTTAATATCTGGTTCATTAATTTCTGAAAGGTAGCGGGTGCTCTTTTCAGTCCGAAGGGCATACGGGCAAATTCGAAATGACCGTGTGGTGTCGAGAAAGCGGTCTTGTGTTTATCTTCTGGTGACATTAGTACTTGATGGTAACCAGAAGCTAGATCGATGGAACTAAAAAATTTGGATTTTCCTAGTTGATCTAATATTTCGACAATGTTAGGCAGAGGATATACGGAAGAAATCGTTCTGTCATTGAGTTGTCGAAAATCTACCACGACACGCCATCTCTTAATGCCACTGCTATCAACCTTTTTTGGTACAACAAGAAGAGGTGAGTTGTACGGAGATTGAGATTCGGTTATGATGTCGTCTTTTAGCATCGCATTAATTTGGGATTTTATTTCATTTTGTTGATGAAATGGTAACCTGTACGGTTTTACGTTTATGGGAACACTGTCACTAGTAGGAATTGTGTGCATGGTGGCAGTTGTGTATGGCAACTTATCGCCTTCAAGCAAAAAGATGTCTTGATATTCCTTACAAATTTCTAAGATGCTACTTGCATGATTTTTATCGATATGTTCAAGTTTTAAGGAATTTTGGAGTAGATTAAATCTATCAAAACTAATGGGGATTTCGTTTAATTGTAAGATGATATAATCAGAAAGATTCTCGGTTTTAAGATTCAAATTTTCTAACCTTACTTCTTCTTCGTTTGAATTTAAGAGGGGAATATTCGAAAAACCGTCAGTGGATTTTATTAAACAATTCCCTACAAATACACCGCTTTGGATTTCTTGCGCCAAGCATAAAGCGTCGTGTTTAACCTCTAATTTAACACGAGTAATGACCTCGCTTCTAGGAGGTATTATGATTTTATTTGAATTATGCAAATTCAGTACAAAAGAATGATTATTAAAATTAAATTTTAAAAGTTTCGCTGAGTAGTCGATAACTGCTTAATATTTAGAAAGAAAGTCTTTTCCCAAGATACCGTCACTAGTAATAGGAAATGAATCAGGTACAAGATGCACCTTATGGGGGATGTAGTGACCGGCTATTTGAAATTGAATGAAACAAATGCCATAGGAGGGAATGGATGTACTTCCAATTCCTTTTAGTTCGGCCTTAAAATCTGTATAACAGATGGTGTTTCCGTTAACATGACATTTTTTTAAAAGAGTTATCTCACTTCCGCTATCGACTAAGAAATTAAGAAGATTACTATTACAAATGAAAATTGGTGAAAAAGAGGTTGTAATCAAAAATATTTTGATCAATCACGAGAATATGATTTCTGTCATATCTACCCTGGATCTCTATCTCATTAACAGAGAGCTAAGAATTCAGGAGATAACTGGGCTAGCAGCAGAACTATATCGTGAGTTTTCAGCACTGTTTTTCCCGGAGAGATCCCCAAATTTTGTGTCTATCGAAATGGACAAAGATAAGACAACCCTTTGGATTCATTCAAGGGTGGATGGAACGGAATTACTTTTAAGAGAGATGTTATATAGTCAGGACATAAAGGATTATATTGTTCCTCCATTTTTCCGCAGCGAAAAAGACATGAATGCTGCAAGCGACTTAATGGCATCAAGAGTCATTACCTACTATGTTAACACGATAATCGGGTTCACCCCTGAGCCATTTCGGTCTCAATTACACAAATCTCATGTAGTGGCGATCATGAAGAAAATGTCAGGAATAGCCCCTAGAACACCTATGTTAATCAACCAATCTCGACAATCAGAGAGGAACTCTGTATTGAGTTTACATGCATTGTTCGTGTTGACTAGTTTCTGCAAATCTGGGCAGGGACACTTGTCGGACTTTATGAAGGCACGCGCTAAAACACTAACTCAACAATGCTCTTTAAAAGAGCAAGTATCTTATTCTGATGACTTCAATTATGACTTCCAGCTCCTTGGGAGATTCCTAGAACGAAACACCGGAATTCGCAGGCACATATTATACCCATTCTTGCATCCGTCTTCAGCAAGTCTTTTGCCAAATGATATTCCGTGGACCGGTATCTTAAGCCAGGTCAGAATGGTCCTTAAACATGCAGGGTTAAAAGGTGTTCAATTATCGTACCAATTTGCAGAATCCTGCGAAATAATGGTACATACCAAACGTGTAATAGTTGATGAATCAAACTACATCATAAAACACTGGGAAAAACTTGAAGAATATTTCATAAGTGATTTCCCAGTCGCACCGGAAGATATGGAGTTAAACATTAAAAAATTATTATTGGGTTTTAATAGGTCAAAAAGATGTATTCGAGCATCGGAATTTCCCCAACTTGTGTTTTGCTGCAATAATATACAAGCAAGATTCTTCAACAACGTTCAAGAACTTCATGGCTGGATCTACAGGCTTGACACTCGGAGAGCACGAGATTAAACGACTCCTGAAGGAGAAACTATCAATAACATCGACATCAGAACAGACGGATGTTCATGTGAAAGAATATCTTGAGAAAAGAGGAAGGGAGATATCCCACACCTGACACCAAAATTTGTTGCGAACCAAGGGGTTCTTACTGGGAAGAAGAAGAGGGTTTGCAAGTTAAACCAAAAGCTTCCTTGACGAACTTCTTTTATTTGATGTTTTTCCGTTGGGAACAACTTACATTCTGTTTTACAATTTGAAAACAAGCGGACAATCACGTACGACTAGGCGATATCGTATTACCGCTCGTCAGCGTAAAAAAAATAGAAAATGAAATGAAATTAATTAAAAATAAATTGGTCGGTTTATAACAAAAGTCATTAATGATTATTTGTTTTTCTTTATCGTCGACGTGTTCCGAATTTGTAATTATATTTATTTTCAAATTGTAATGTTTAATTTTATTTACGATTTTCGCTAATTGATTAATGAGCTCATTGATTCCATTATTTTTATTCTCTTTCGTAATATTTAATTGGACAATATTATTATTTAACATAACTGTTGCAGATCTCTCAACAATGCTTCTAGAGCGTAGTTAGAGCGCATTCTAGTCGTTTACATCTTTTTGGTCTTCTTGTTTATTCGACAATTGTGATTTTTTAGATTGGACATGAGTAATAACCAATACTTCATTATTAATTTGTTTTAAAGCATCGGATTCAATTTTTACCCTAGAAAGTGCGTCACCTACGACATTTTCAGAACCTTTCAGGTAACATACGGTAAAATCAATTTCTTCCAAGATTAGTCGAAATTTAGTTTAGCTACTTGACGGGTTTGTCATACCGAATAAGTATACAAGCGGTCTATGGTCTGTAAAAATATTAAAATTCTTTCCGAACAAATATGGCATAAAATGCTTTACAGCCCATACTATAGCTAACAATTCTTTCTCGATTGTACAATAATTTCGTTCGGCATTGTTTAATGCTCTGCTAGCATAGGCTACAGGTTTGTCTCGGCCGTTGGACAAAACTGCTCCACTTGCTTCGCCAGAAGCGTCTGTTGTTAGACTAAATGTTTCATCTTTTGAAAAATTTGGGTACGCCAGGACAGGTGGATTGCTAAGAAGAGTTTTTAATTTACGGAATGCTTTTTCGCATTTATCGTCCCATTCAAAATTAACCGATTTTCTTATTAACCTGTTCAAGGGTGAAGCTATGTCTGCAAAATTTGAAATGAATCTTCTATAGTAATTTGCAAACGCCACGAATCTCTTAGTTTCGTCCGCAGTTGTAGGGGTTGGGTAATTCTTAATGCAATTGGTTTTCGTCCGATCAGGTAAAATACCTTGTGATGATGTCTGGAAATAATGTGTCCCAGATATAACATTTAATTTCAAATTTACTTTGCGTAATCTTTGTAAGACTTTTACTAAATTTTGATTATGGTTTTCTAAGTTATGTCCGAAAACGACAAGATCGTCTAAATATACGAAACATTTTTGATAATTAAAACTCGACATTGCCAAAGTAATAATTCGAGAAAAGAACTGGGGCTAATTTTCAATTCCATAGGTAGACGTGTCATTTGATAATGACCTCAGTCAGAATAACAAGAAGTTATTTTATCCTGCTGAATAGTTTGTGGTTGCTGTGGGCAGATGCATCACAATTTTAGAGGTCAGACTGAAAAACAGCTGGCATGAAGTGGGGCTTACAAGCCTCATTGTGAAGCATTTAGAGGAAACTGGACTTGAGTTGTCTCAATGAATGTGTTGACCACTTTCTTTTTGTAAGAGATTGCAATTTATACAGCATTTGTCGGATAGGTAATCATTCACCATTAAGCATGAATATTTATTAATTTTGTTTATTTTACAGGGTTGCCTTGGTTCTGCAATCGAGTCTGCAGACATAAAAAAAGATGAATATGAAAGAAAATTAAAGAAGCTCTCCCATGTGTGAACATAGTAAACTTATACCTGTAGTCCATCGAAGTCCGTATTACAAATGGAACTTTGTTTATCATTGTTTAGACGTTCTTCGTCTTTGAAACTGTTAACCTAAATTCATTGACAGCTGTTTACAGCTTTACAAAGTAACCTTTTTGATTGGTCTGTTTTTGTTGTATATATCTCTATAATATATCCTAATTCCGCTACCACAGAATATTACAGAAAGGAGAAAGAGATCTTCCCGCTAAAACGGATTTTTATACGCATGTGCGGCACCGCCATATTTGTGATAGTTACGTCGTCTACTCATCTATCACCACCGTCAGCACTCCAGGGAGGTGACACTACATAGGAATAAATTTATCCTAGTATGTAGTTCCCTATCACAACTATTGGTGGCGCTACCGTCGATCTTTCGGCAATATTCAGCATTGTTCGTCCTTCCCGAGGTTTAATAATTGAAATTTTAAATCACCTATTTTATAAATTGTTATATGTTACCTAAATAATGTATATATGAGAAAAAACTATATATGTAATTATCCTGCGTTTATATGATTTTTAAAAAATGAATATAACAAAAAAGATATCGTAGAATAGTCATGGCGGTATTAATCATAGTTCTTGCTTGACATGTTCGCTTACTTCGTGTCTTTCGTGTCCAAGTTTTAGCTGAAGTAAATTAAATTACGCTTATTTTTATAGTTGTGAAAGTTAATCTGTGTGTAATTATGCCTGTAATCGCAGTAAATATAAAGGCTCCCCCAAACCAACGCGAAATATTCGCAGCCGCAACGAAATTTTCGCGCGCGACAACACATACGACAGATCGCAGATACTGCGACAACGAAATTTCGCGTGTCTATTTACACCGACACGCGATTTTTATAGTTAGTCGCAGCGAAAATGTCTTCTGATAAAGAAGAAGCACTGTTATTTCTTGCCATAGAAGAAGAACACGCCAAGTAAGTATCTACTTCTCTAGCAGAGCCTCGTTGGAGCTTCTCATGCAGACTCACTTCCCAGGAAGCCTGATGATGAGGGCCGATAATGCCACAGCGGGCTATTCCTGCAAGGCAAAGCGCCCCTCAAATACGGACTGGAGTGTGGCTTACACATTCGTCACTTACACATCCGTGGACCAGGCAATTCAAACGTTTAAGCCGTTCAAATCGCCTGGAGAAGACAATATCTTTCCTGCTTTGTTACAGCAGGGGAGGTCTTTGTTGTTGCCAATTTTGGTAAAAATTTTCAGAGCGAGTGTCGCCTGGAAATATGTGCCGGCAGAATGGACTAAGGTACGGGTATCTTACATACCCAAAGCAGGCCGTTCGGTCCCTACTCCTAATGCCTTTCGACCCATCAGCCTAACGTCATTTCTGCTGAAAACCCTTGAAAAAGTTCTGGAACGGTATATCCGTACGGTGCCATTGGTATCTGGTCCACTGAGTCGCCACCAGTATGCTTATCAAGCGGGAAAATCAGCTGAATTGGCTCTACACAACTTAGTTGGTAGAGTATCCAGGACGCTGCAGGATAAAGAAATCTTGGTTTGTGCGTTTCTGGATATAGAGGGAGCGTTCAACAACGCAATACCACAATCTCTTGAAAGAGCTGCTCTTGACAGGGGAGTGGAAGCAACTATAGCGGGTTGGATCCGCAATATGCTAGATAGTAGAATAGTTTCTACTTCACTCCACGGTGATACGATACATCGCGTTAACACGCATTTTGGTTGCGCTCCGCATTGAATTGTGAAATTTCGTGATTAAAGTAGTGCTAGTAATCGAGAAAAGTGTATAAACAGTTGCAGTAATAGTTATTCTAGTGTTAGGTTAGTGTTTAGTAAAAAAAAACTAGCATAGTGTAGTAGTTATTAGTGTTTTTGTAGTTATTTCATAAGTATAGACGACATAAGGTCGATAATCGCTGGCGATTATCGAGTCAGTGTGGGACGCAGAGTCTCTGTGCGAGGGAGACAAACAGTTTTTCGGCGTGGCGTGATCCTATCGAGTGACGTCAGTTGTTTGTTAAGGGACTTAGAAAAATTTCGACTCGCCGGTTAGGAAAATCTTCCAAAAAAAAAATTTTTTAAGGGTGAGTGTGGGGGGACCTCCGGAGGGGAATACTTCACGAGCGTGGGGTTGCTGTGGGGTGCCGAGATTTGCCGCGCAGTGCGGCACATTGCATTGGGTTGCGGTGGGGTGCTGCACGTTGCTGCACGTTGCGGCGCGGTGCTGCACATTGTGGCGCGGTGCTGCGCATCACGGCGCGGGGGTGCTCATCTTGGTGAGTGGTAGGGGCCGTCTTCTTCGTCATCGCGAGGTGGAGGTGGCAGCACAGCATTGGTGAGTTCGTCATCGCGGCGGAGCGTCGATAGCTGCGGTGGTGTGCTGCGCATTGTCGTGCGTTGCCGTGCGGTGTAGTAGTGTCTACGTCGGGACCGGTCAGGTGCGCGCTCGGGGCCGCGGGGGCCGTGTAGGTTAGAGGAGAAAAGGGATCGAGGAGTTACTGATGATTGTGAGGAGAGGGTAATTACTTGGAATGAATGTGTATTACAGGTTTGCGAAGAATTGGTTGGTAGACTGAAGAAACCGAGAAGAAAGAAAAAGGGAGCGGTATGGTGGAACAACAAATTAGGCGAAATTAGAAGGAAAGTGAGACAAGCGAGACGAATTTATCAAGAAAGTAGAGTCACTGGCGTTGAGGAAAAAGAAAAGAAAGAGAATTACACTGCGTATAGAAATAGCTATAAGAAGGAAATAATAAATGCAAAGAGAGAGGTAGTGAGTAGAATCGGAGAAAAAGTTAAAAAGAATGGCTGGTACGAAGTGTGGAGGGAAGGTAGAGGTAAGGCCACGAGGCCGATGATGGGAAGCACGGATGAACAGGGAATGATAAGTGGAAGGGAGAGCACAATTAAAGAGAACTTTGAGAAATACTTTTTACCTGATGAGAGTGACGATGATACGGCAAGGCAGAAGGAAATTCAGGAAGAAATCGCTATAAAATTGAAGGCGTATGAAACAAAAAAAGAGTGAGTGGGTGGTGGATAAGGTGAATGAGGGTGAGTTGGAGCTCAGTATTACAGGTATGGGAGAGGGAAAGGCGCCGGGATGCGATGGGATAAAGAGCATTGTGGTAAAGGAGACATGGAAAAGGTTTACGGCAGAATGGGTGCAGCTCATACAAGAATGTCTCTGTAATGGCATCTTCCCCAATGTATGGAAGGTCGCCAGAGTAGTTTGGTTACCGAAACCTAATGGTGGAATCAGACCGATTTGTCTTGCGTCGGCGTTGGGTAAAGTTCTCGATAGGGTGCTGGCAGATAGGCTTCTGACTTTCGTAGAGAGGAATGGAAAACTTGACGATAGGCAATTTGGATTTAGAAGAGGAAGAGGAACAATTCAGGCATTGGATGGGTTAGTGAAAGGTATGAGTAGGTGTAAGGAGAGAGGATGGCATTGCGTCGTGGTGGCCCTGGACATATCCAACGCTTTTAATGCGATTTGGGTTCCAGGGATACTGCGAGGAATGGTTAAGATGTGTGTGCCTGAATATTTGGTGTGTGCGGTAAGTAACTTTTTGCATGATAGATTATTACGGTGTGAGAATGTTGAAGTGACAGCGAATAGAGGATGTCCACAGGGTTCCAGTTTGGGTCCGGTTCTGTGGATAATCGGGATGAATGAATGGTTCTATAAGGTGGGAAATTGTTTGGATGAGGAAACTGATTTGCTACAGGCGTACGCAGACGACCAAATAGTACTAATAGGTGAGGTGTCCGTTAAGAAAATTGAGAGGAGGTGGGAGGCGGTATGGGAAGCGTGTAGGTCGTGGGCGGAAGAGTGCAAAGTGCAATACGCAGGGGAAAAATTAGAGGGTATTTTTTGCTCGAAAAAGAAAATTAGAGGACCTGTGCTGCGTACGTCTGTGGCGACGGTTAGGATGGGTAATGTGGTAAAATATTTGGGTGTGTTGATGGATCCGGCTCTGCTCTTTATTGAGCATGTGCGGTATGTTAGAGGAAGAGTGGCTGGTATGTTAGGAAGAATGGCGGTGATTGCGGGGAAAGAGTGGGGTGTGCGAATGGAAATGAGGAAGATGATAGTGGAGAGGGTCGTGTTGCCGGGCTTACTATATGGCATGGAAATATGGGGCATGAGAGCTATGGACTCAAGAATAGTAAGATGCCTGAACGCGGCGGTGCGACCCTTTCTTCTATGGGCGACTGGGGCTAACAAGACGGCGCCGACGGATGCTTTGGGAATAGTATTGGGGATACCCCCGCTGCAACTAATGGCCAAATATGGTAGAGAAAAATGGGTGAACCAGATAAAGGGTGAATGGGAAATGAAATGTAAAGGAAGCGAGTGGTGTAGGAGCTGGAGAAGAGAGGAATGGGATGAAGAAGACGAGGGCGAGAAAGGAATAGAAGTATTTACAGACGGAAGTAAAGGAGAGGAAGGCGTATATGTGGCATTATATGGCATTATATGTGGCCAGAAAGAACGGAGAAAATACGGACAAGGGTAAGAGGCGCATCAGTGACCATGCCACAGTCCTGCAGGCGGAGTTGCAGGCGATGAGATTGGGGATGGAGTGGATATGTGGACAGAGTAGTGGCAGTTTTTGCATTTGTAACGATAATCGCCTTGCTGTTGAAAAGATATGCGGAATGGGCATGAGGAGCGTGGAATTGAATGAGGTGCTACAGGTGCTGGAGAGGGCCGCTTCTGGAGAAAGGATAATTAAGGTGGAGTGGCGATCAAGAGCCGAAGAAGGGATGAGGTCGGTTGACGAATGGGTAAAGACGGGTAGGGAGAATTGGGGGTACAGGAAGGTTTGTAAGGCGAGAGGAACATTCCGAAAGGAGCAAAGAATTAGGCTGACGAGGGAATGGAGAGAAGGCTGGAAGACATCTAAGGTGGGAAGAACTGTGTATGGATGGCTAAAGTGTGAATGGGTAGGTGAAACGGCGATGTCGGCTAAAGGGATACAGTTACTCAGTGGGCATGGGCCATTCAACAGTTATTTGAAACGGTTTGGTTTGAGAGAGGGTGATGGAAGATGTGTGTGCGGGATAGGGGAGGATACACTCAACCACATTTTGTGGGAGTGTACCGATCCTAGGCGAGTAAGTTGTAGGGAGCGTGTGATGACTAGGCGAAATGGGGAGGGAAGGGGGGAATGGAAGGGTATTGAAGGGGAGCAGGATATGAGGGATTGGAATGGATTAGCCGCGGGTATGGTGTTTTACTATGATGGCGATGAATTCGGTTAATAAACTACGATTGCTATTGCATCATTGTTTGGTTGCTCTCTCTACTTCTAATCTCATGTTTTATATTGTATTGTATTTTGATTTATATTGTACTGGTGCACATGTACACCTATAGTATAAGGCAGGGAAGGGAAAAGAAAAAAAAAAGAGAAAAGAAAAGAAAAAAAAAGGGAAAAGAAAAAGAGAAGAGAAGAGGAAAAAAAATTAGCAGATTTTCCCCGACCTCGTTAAAAAAAAAAAAAAAAGGGTGGAAAAAGGGAAAGAGGGATGATCTATTAATTTTTTGTTGTTTAATTTTGTTTAAATTTAATTTGTGTACCGGAATATTACGTTGTTTTTAATTCTCTTATGAAATTGCTTCATTGTATTATATTTGTAATATTTTTTTTTGAATTATATAAAATTGCTTATTTACATTACGTACATATGGTGCCTCTGTGTCGCGGATCGGTTTATTATATTTTTGTCTTTGTTTTATTTCTTTTTTTGTTTTAATAGCGGAGTATTTTATTTTGTTTTTGTATTTTTCGAACGATGATTTTCTTGTTTGATTTTGATTCATTTTCTGTTGTTTTGTTTTGTTTAATTTTGTTGCGGTGCATTTCTTTGTTTTTTTTTTGTTTTTTTTTAAATTCCTTTTGGAATTATATGAAAAATGCTTATTTACATTATATACTCGATTCTTGGGTTGTCGCGGAATACAAGCACATATGGTGCCGCTTTGTGATGGATTTGTTATTTTTAGTGTAGCGGATTTGTTTATTTTCTTATTGTAGCGGAATTGTTTAATTTATTTTATTTTGTAGCGGAGTTGTTTATTTTATTTTATTTTTGTAGCGGTGTATTTCCTTTGCGTTTTCGATCGCTAATTTGTATTAAACTGTGTATGTATTATTTTGAGAATGAAAAATAAATTTGGTCTTCTCCCGCTGATTTTTGGAAGGCGGAGGAGGTGGGTTCTCTTGGGGGTGGTGGTGCTGGATGGTGGGGCGACGGGTCGCATACCGCAAGGTGGGTCGACCGTGATCGCGCACTTGGCGTGATCACATACATTCAATGCCCGCAGGGAGGAGTGTTATCTCCCCTGCTTTGGTCCCTCCTAGTTGACGATCTGATTGCGATAGTCGAAGCCGTTGGTGTGGAAATACAAGCTTATGCTGATGACATTGTCGTTATGGTCAAAGGAACCTGTTTGCCGAGGATATCTAAAGTCCTCCAGGTGACCCTAGATACCATTTGCGCTTGGTGTAAGGGAGAGAACCTCTCAATAAACCCGCAAAAGACAATTGTTGTGCCCTTCACCAGGAAGCGAAAGTTGGATGGACTAATCCGCCCAACTATCCAAGGTGAAGAAATTCCTTTCTCAAAGGAAGTCAAATATCTAGGAGTAATCCTAGACAAAACCCTGTCATGGAATGGACATTTGCAGGGAGTTTTGCACAAAGCTAGACTATCCTTGTGGACTTGTCGCAGTCTTTGTGGAAAAAATTGGGGTCTTACCCCTGAAAGACTGTACTGGCTCTATGTGACTGTGGTTAGACCTATGATCACATACGGAGCAGCAGCCTGGTATAGGAAAGTCCGACAGACTTCAGTTATCAGTAAACTTTCACGAATTCAACGAGTAGCTGGATTGGCAATCTCTGGTGCGATAGGCACAACGCCAACTCTAGCAATGGAGGTTCTGCTTGGCCTATCTCCTCTGCATTTGCATATAGAGAAAGTGGCTAGAACAACCATTTACAGATTTAAGCAATATGCTCAAAACTGTTCCGACATGTCCTACCAATGGGCTGCGGAAGACATTATAAGCACTGATACTGTGCTATCAATGCCGTCAGATTTGGCGG
>NW_019281313.1:3656-29036 GCF_000648695.1 Onthophagus taurus | reverse complement strand
AGACCTAGAACTAGAAACATTCGGGTTTAGCCGTACGTCTCTTAAGACGGCTAAACCCGAATGATTCTAGTTCTAGATCTAGTGTTAGTTCTAATGTTAGTGTCAGTTCTAGTTTTAGTTGTTATTCGGAGTTAGATTGCTGTATAATTTTCATTGAACTAAAACTAGAACTAACCCTAGACCTAGAACTAGAAAAAATCAAGGGGATTTATGCCCAGAGAATGAGGAGGCCACGTAATCGTACCAAGACGTCCAATCCATCTTTCTGGCTATTCTGTATGTAATACCGTACAGGACATGCATAATGAGCTGGGCAACCATTTTGTTGAAACCACATTTCTCTGTAGATATTGAGTGGCACATCTTCTAAGAAACTTGTTAAATTATTTTGGAGGAAATACTAATAGCATACGAAAATATGAATTTTTTAAATAACGTGTTTATTGCAGAAAAACAGGCAATAATATTTTTTATGATAAGAAAAAAGGCAAGTGTTGTACCATTTTGGAAACTTGACTAAACAGGCCATCTTTTAAAATAACTTGCCAAGGGTGTTGTACTACTCCTTTCTTTAGAAATCGTGGGTCAAACTTAATAGACAAAAATTCTTTTAACCTAAAGTCGATCAAATTAATAGTTTTTTTGCAAAACTAACGATTTTTGTTGTTTGATTTGTGATTTCTATAGTAGCATGGTTCACAAAGAATACATTATTAAAAAATCACTATTAAATTGCGAGCATTTCTGACCGTTGTACATTTTCAAAAATATATCTATTACCCAAGGACAGTAGAATCTAACAGGACTGCTACATCCATTGTTGTGACAACCTGCCCGCAATCTACGTCCTACCATTTTCCACGCCCAGCTGTTGTTATGGTCTATGTTTGCTGTGTATTATTAGAGGTTATATCCTAGACGTATTCATTACATTTTTGAAGTTTTATGTTTTTAGACGTATTAATGTCTATCATATAACCTCTAAAAACACAGACAGTTACCAGGCGTGGCAAATAGTGTGACGTAGAGTGCGGGCAACCAACCCGTAGTGGACTACAAAAATACAATGGATGTAGCAGTCCTGTTAGATTCTACTGTCCTTGTCTATTACCACTTAACTAAGAGACATGGAATTCTTTTCTTATATTTACTAGAACAGGTATGGGTTGGCGTCTCACCCGGTGCCCGCTTGACGTTGAGTTTCGGGACACTCTGTATATTGAACTAAAAATAGAACACACACTGAGAACTATCAGCCATAGAAGTGGAACTAACAGTAGACCTAGAACTAGAAACATTCGGGTTTAGCCGTCTTAAGAGACGTGCGGCTAAACCTGAATGTTTCTAGTTCTAGGTCTAGTGTTAGTTCTAGTTTTACTTTAATGAAAAATATATGTACAACAATCTGACGCTGAATAACAATCGAAACAAGAATTAGCACTAAAACTAACACTAGACCTAGAACTAGAAACATTCGGGTTTAGCCGAACGTCTCTTAATACGGCTAAACCCGAATGGTTCATGCTCTAGTATTAGTTCTAGTAACAGTGTTAGTATAAAACTAGAAAAGTCTTCGTACTTAAAAAACAAGAACTAACACTAGCCGTACGGCTAAATTGGAATGAATCTTTAATATGTAAATTAAATATTTTTCATATAACGGATTTTTGGCTATAACGGACACACTCCCATCCTCGTATTAGTTTTCTTTATATTGCATAAAAATTCTAGTCTCGTCGAAATAAAATTAGATTCTCTCGGAAGTAAGTAGCAAAAAAAAGATAAACAGTGTTCCAGCTAACGGGATCTCTTCACGGTTCGGACCACCTCTCCTTTAAGAAAAGCTTTAGGAGAATGCCACCGTTTGTATTTCAGAGGCGTTCCGTTTCATCAATCACGAGTTTATCTGTCCTTTAGCTTTAGTCGGCATCCGCAAAATGCATTAGCTTATTTTACAATTGAAATGGAAATGTCGTGTGACTCGATTCCTTTTCTTTCCTCTTCATCGAGCTTATAATAATAATTCAAGAATAAAGATCGTATCTTATGATGAATATGTAAAATACATGGTATAACCTAAATTCTTGTCCGTCGTTTTGCATTTAGCAGTTAATCTCGAAGATAGCATTCACTTTGCAGAGACAATGTCTGGGCAAAATGGGATGTTTCTCGGTGCGTGATGGCCAAACACGTTATTTTGCATGCTGCGGTCGCGTTGTGGAGGGTTTTGCTGTTGGGTAGGGTTTGTAGCTAACGGCGTGTTCATAAAGTGACTCTTCTCGTGAATATTTTACAACGGCGACATCATTCTTCATTACTGCCGTGCGTCGGCGACTTGTTTACTTTGACGAGGAATTCTTTGTCTTTTATATCCAGGCCAACGTTTCAACATCCACTACGGCGACGTTCGCGAAAGCTCGACGAAGTTCAGAAGAAGCCACGTGCCAACGTCGATGTCTCTTTAATAACTACGACACGGTTAACTGACAAATTACCAAGTTTTGCGAGAAACTAATGAGAATTTTTTTATATAAATTGACGATTTTTAANCAAGTTGAAATAAGAAACCTAATCTTGTTTCAATTGCGATTAATTCGAATGTTTATGTGATTTTCGTTCTATTTTATAATTAATTGTTATTAAGAACTGTATTTATTATACACAAATAAATTATAAAAACATTATTAAATTGATACCGTTAACGATTTTGAAGTCTTGAATCTTTATATAAAAAATTATATTTCTTGTCCTCATCTGTTAAGGTGTGCCGCGCGCAAGTTTGGACATACTAAAAAATGTTTGCGCAACATATGCGAGAAACTCCCTTACTAAAAAGTTGGCGAACGGCAGAAATGCTGATGCTGTGCTCGAATACAGCGCAATAAGTGGACACACCCTTAACCTGGATATAATTGTATTTTTAACCTTCAAAAACTTGTACTCCTAAGTATTAAAATTCACCTGTTAATTAGAAAGGTATATATTTTTTTTTGAAGGGGTGACGAAGGGAGAGAAGATTAGGAATGATGACATAAGGAAAAAAAGAGTTAAATGTATAAGGCCTTGGACGATTTTATAGAAAAGAGGCAGCTCAGTTAGTGGGGACATCACGGGGACAGCTACAAAGAATGCAGGATACTAGACGAGTGAAACGAGTATGGTTGGTAAAAAAAGGGAAGACTTGTGTGACTTGTTGACTTGCTAGGGTCGGAACTTAAGGATACTCTGCTACGAGAAATGTTCCTCGCCTACAATAGACAACTTTCCAGACTTTGATGTAAATAACTAGTATTTACAGACTATTTGAAATCAATATCATTACCTTACATTGAAAACATTTCTAATCTCAACAATCTTATTCACCATACTAATTAAAAAAAATGTGCTTTTTTCTTGAACAAGACTCAATGTTTTTATAAATGTACATATTTGAAAACAATATACAGGGTGATTCTCAACGTATACGTATAAACTGAGAGATTTATTCCTCATGACGAATAATGACTAATAGGCGAAAAAATTAGTAGTAAAAGATTTTCTGTTTCATAGATATCCTTGATGTTTACTTTCAAATCAAGATAACATCACAGCAAGTGTTCGAAGTTATTTCCCATATTTTCTATCAATTGGACTCCCCGTATCCACGATCCCACACTAGCGCGGCCAGCATAGCAGCATATAGCTGATTTTGCAATATTTGCTGAGTATTAACTTCTGTGGCTCACACTTCAAGAGAACCAAAGCCGGGCGATCACTGTGGCCAGGCTATTGGACCATCTCGACCTATTCATCTTCCAGGAAACACATTATCTAGATGTCGCCGATTATATCAGATATCTAGGAAACTAAAAAACTTTTACTACAATTTTTTCATCTATTAGTCATTATTTGTCCTGAGAAATAAATCCTTCAGTTTATGCGTATAGGTTGAGAATCATCCTGTATACAAACCAAAATGTTAAGATTAATTACGTTAGAAAATGTTCCAACCTTATAGAAATCGGTGAAATTTGTAAATATTTGATCACATGGTGCAATTTCTATATACAGGTGTCTCAAATTCGTTATCCATAAATGGTGATTGACAGGCAGAAACAAAACTGGTCTATCCTAACATTTCTTCACACTATAATTGATGTTTCAAAAGAAAACTGACCTAGGGCCGGTTGTACCACCTCCCCATAAGTTTATCCGATAGATAAATTGGCGCACTAAGGGCCGGTTGTACAATATACCGATAAATCTACCTGATATCTATCCGCCCGATAAACTTATCAGGAGGATAAAGATATTCGCTGTTGTATAAACTGTTTTTGTCGGTAGGATTGTTATCGGCGAAATAAGAGTCGGTTGGTAGTAGTTTTTCCCCATATCTAGTGATTTATGCCGTAGAATGGTAACGCCAACGTCTTTCTTTGAAGTTTGAATTATGATTTTGACAATTTAAATTGTTTAAAAAAATTTTCACTGACACATCGTACATATAAGGTTAACGTTTAATGTTAGAGGTTAACCTATGCAGTAATCATACAAAGTTTTTATATAAAAACCTTGGCAACCATAAATATCTGGCGGATAAGTGTCTTATCGGCACCGTTGAATACCCGATAAGTTATCCCGCCGATAATCTCACCGACAAAAATATCCGTACATTGTAATACAGTACAAACTAACTTATCTGCCAGATAACGCTATCGGGAAGTTTATCGGTATATTGTACAACCGGCCCTTAGCCAATGAGAGCGCTTAAAACCGCTGTAACCATGGTAATTATCCGCTAGATAGTTTATCGGGAGATGGTACAACCGGCCCTTATCCAAACACTCCTTCATGTTATAATTAGGGGTTCAAAAGAAAACTGACCTATCATAACATTCCTTCGCGCTATAATTGGGGTTTCAAAAGAGAACTGACCCATCCTAACATTTCGTCGCGCTACATTTGGGGTTTCAAAAGAAAAATGACCTATCTTAACATTCCTTTGGGGGATGATTGACATTTAAAAAAGAAAACTAACCTTACCCAATTATTTTGTCAGATTTGATTGATATTTGTAAACAAAACTAACCTAACTACTATGTTAAAACACGTGCGATAAGCACAACGCCAACTCTAGCTATGGATGTTCTGCTTGGCCTATCTTCTTTGCATTTACACATAGAGAAAGTGGCTAGAACTACCATTTACAGGTTTAAGCAGTATGTCCACTATTGCTCTAACATGTCCTACCAATGGATAGTTGATTACTGCCTGAACGGCAATCCTGGATCGAAAACGAAAATTCTCTGGTTCAGGCAGATATTTGCATTTGCAGGCATATTGGCATTAGCAGTTTCTCAAAAAACGAGATCTGATATTTAAGCTACTTTTTTACTATCTCTTTCAGTTTCGGAGATAACCTATGCGGACAATGAATTTGGGACACCTGTACATTGCTATAGCAATATTATTTTCATAGATTATAGCAATAGTTATAGCAAAGAAAGTGTGTAGTAAGTAGTATTAATGGAGACTAATAGACAATGATGTTTTATTGGAATGCAGAAAATCCACGTTGGTTTTGTGGAACTTTCTTGAAAAGGAAGTTCCAAGATTGTTTAAACACCTAAGTATCAATGTATAACAAAACATGGTAGGATGCAATATGATGACTACACAAAATATTATTTGTTATTATTCTTTGATATTAGATCAAGATTACAGTTATGGCTATATAGAGGATAGTGCATTTAGCTCAGACAAATAGCAGACGACATTCTCCCACAATTCTAACGCAAAATAAAGAGGGTGATACATAACATAAAGATCAGAGTGTAATAAGGGAAAGAAGATGTTGTCTGGTTTTGTGGGTTGCTATCTAATACCGACCAAATTGTTAACACATTTCTTCAATACTAAAAATAATTGGCTATTAGTTATGAACAAAACTTTAGTTGCCATGACTGTTAAAATGGCACGTTCTCATTTAAAAAAAACTTCGTTTGTCTCCCTTGATATAGAAATAACTGCTTAATTCTTTTCGAATTTAAAATTAAAAAAAAGTGTGTCAAATTAAATCAATATCGTTGTTATGGAAATGGAACTAAAATAAAACCAAACTCAATACTGACAGTTCAAGACATTTAAGCATTGAGCCCACATCTACCTCTATGAAATAAATGAAAAGATAACAAAAAAAATGTAAAAACTTCAAAATAAAATAGAAACAATGCAACGGAAAGCTTTGCAAGTTCAAGTTGAGCTTGAAATACAAGCTGTAAGTTTTCACTCCAATTAGATTCTTTCCGTTTAGATCTTTTTTTATAGGTAACTTGTCCTGGTGTATATCTTTGTCCAAATGGGAAAGTTTCTTTACAACTTTACATGTTGGATTCTTGTATACAAACTGGTTGCGCCTCGCCAGCTTTTCCAATCTTATTCAATGAAAAATTAATTTTTTTCAAAATGTTTTATGAAACTCAACGCTTAAACGATTTATTAAAATTATTAAGTAACCCAAAAAAACTAAATAAAACTAAAAACTCATTATATTATTTGTTTTTTGTCTAGATAAAGAATGTTTATACATTGAACTTATACAATGGCAAAATACCGATGAAGGAATCGTTTTATCAACATTTCAAACAAATTTAAGCGAATTATTGTACCCTTCAACGTTTGAAAATTCAAAAGCTGGAATTGATATCGATCTTTTAATGGAACCTGAGCGATCATTTCCGGTAAAAATTAATTTATTTTAGATGACATTTTTAAATAAATTTTTTTAAAGGGTGTTATCGCGCCAAAAATCGAAGTTAGTACAAAAACGATCATCGAAGACGTAGTTTTAGACTCTTTAAATCCTTCGGTGGTAAATCCTAAAGTTATTCAATCAAAATTTTATCAAAATCATAAAAATTCGGTTCATTTAAAACGAGTTTGTCATTCCACTGGATATCACAGGTAATAAAAAAAAGAATTTGTATCAAATAAAAATAAAATAATTCTTTATAGGTATAAAAAGTGTTTACCAAGAAATCGAAATCAAAAACCACCGTTTATAGTACGTAAAGTCGATGATAATCTTTTAGGGAGAAAACCAAGTGGTTTATCACCCAATTTTAATAATAAATGNGTTTATGCGTATAGGTTGAGAATCATCCTGTATACAAACCAAAATGTTAAGATTAATTACGTTAGAAAATGTTCCAACCTTATAGAAATCGGTGAAATTTGTAAATATTTGATCACATGGTGCAATTTCTATATACAGGTGTCTCAAATTCGTTATCCATAAATGATGATTGACAGGCAGAAACAAAACTGGCCTATCCTAACATTTCTTAACGCTATAATTGAGGTTTCAAAAGAAAACTGACCTATCATAACATTCCTTCGCGCTATAATTGGGGTTTCAAAAGAAAACTGACCTATCCTAACATTCCGTCGCACTATATTTGGGGTTTCAAAACAAAAATGACCTATCCTAACATTCCTCTGGGGGATGATTGACATTTAAAAAAGAAAACTAACCTTACATAATTATTTTGTCAGAGTTGATTGACATTTCTAAACAAAACTAACCTAACTACTATGTTAAAACACGTGCGATAAGCACAACGCCAACTCTAGCAATGGATGTTCTGCTTGGCCTATCTCTAATGGTTCTGCATATAGAGAAAGTGGCTAGAACTACCATTTACAGGTTTAAGCAATATGTCCACTACTGCTCCAACATGTCCTACTAATGGGTAGGTGATTACTACCTGAACGGCAATCCAGGATCGAAAACGAAAATTCTCTGGTTCAAGCAGATATTTGCATGCTGTCATTCTATATATACATACTATATATAAATTATGCATCCATATCTTTTTAACCCCCTGTACAAACACTACCATTTTCTGAATAGTTACTTTAATTTAGAAAGTTTTCAAATAAATATTAAATTTTCTGTTGGATGAACGGTTTAGCCATAAAAAAATATTTTCTAAATTCCTACAAGCGCGAATGAGTGATGGCTGGGTATAATTAATTTTAAAAACAAAAACAGTTTGTCGCTTAAACTTGACTTGAATTCATCATGAATTTTCAAAACCCTCTAGCGACTAAACTAAGCAATTTTGTATATAGACAAGTTGAGTTAAATCATCATATTTTTGGTCAAGGTACTTGTGGTTTTCCGTTGTACACGTCATTTCCGGACACTTGTATATAAAATGTTTTTTTTGCCGAAATACGATTCCGTCTTGTTTCATTGAAGTTGTTATGCAGCTTTCTACTGAAGGGAGTGTACAGTATATGAAAAGAATGCGTATAGTAAGTAGTATTAATGGAGGTACTAATAGACAATGATCATTTTTTATTGGAATGCAGAAAATCCACAATGGATTTGTGGAACTTTCTTAACCCTTCCTCTGTAAACCTGGGTATTTCCTGTCCGCACTACAACTGTTTAGGCAAATAATTTCTTCATTTGCATAAAAAAATATGTATGGAAAAATAAATTTTTCGATAGTTTTATGAACGATTTATCAAGTTGAGGTTTCGAACATTGTCATGAATTGTTTATAAAATTTTTTGAGTGCATTAACAGGATGAAAAAACGGCCGGACCCGAAAGACCCACCTTTACAGACGGAAGCTAACGGTGCTAAAAAACCGTTTACAGACGAAGGGTTAAAAAGGAACTTCCACGATTGCTGAAACACCTAAGCATCAATGTACAACAGAACATGGCAGGTTGCAATATGATGACTACACAAAATATTATTTGTTATTATTGTAATTTTCTATTTACGCAGTAGTAAATTTACACACGACTTGGTAGCAAGATTTGGTAACATCTAATATTTATTTACTGTTGTTTTGTTACCATGTACACACATGTTGTTACCATATCTTTTTTTAATAACTATAACTTTTGATTCATTAAGCTACTATACTTGTTTATCGTTCATATTTACAACACTTATTATTCTTTGATATTAGATCAGGATTACAGTTATGCCTATAAAGAGGATAGGGCATTTAGCTTAGAAGAATAGCAGTTCATAATAGAAGAATAGAAGATCAGAGTGTAATAAGGGAAACAAGATTTTGTTTGGTTTTGTTGGTTTCTAGCTCATACCTACCGACAGAATTGTTAACATATTTCTTCAATACTAAAAATAATTGGCTATTAGTTATGAACAAAACTTTAGTTGCCATGACTGTTAAAATGGCACGTTCTCATTTAAAAAAAACTTCGTTTGTCTCCCTTGATATAGAAATAACTGCTTAATTCTTTTCGAATTTAAAATTAAAAAAAAGTGTGTCAAATTAAATCAATATCGTTGTTATGGAAATGGAACTAAAATAAAACCAAACTCAATACTGACAGTTCAAGACATTTAAGCATTGAGCCCACATCTACCTCTATGAAATAAATGAAAAGATAACAAAAAAAATGTAAAAACTTCAAAATAAAATAGAAACAATGCAACGGAAAGCTTTGCAAGTTCAAGTTGAGCTTGAAATACAAGCTGTAAGTTTTCACTCCAATTAGATTCTTTCCGTTTAGATCTTTTTTTATAGGTAACTTGTCCTGGTGTATATCTTTGTCCAAATGGGAAAGTTTCTTTACAACTTTACATGTTGGATTCTTGTATACAAACTGGTTGCGCCTCGCCAGCTTTTCCAATCTTATTCAATGAAAAATTAATTTTTTTCAAAATGTTTTATGAAACTCAACGCTTAAACGATTTATTAAAATTATTAAGTAACCCAAAAAAACTAAATAAAACTAAAAACTCATTATATTATTTGTTTTTTGTCTAGATAAAGAATGTTTATACATTGAACTTATACAATGGCAAAATACCGATGAAGGAATCGTTTTATCAACATTTCAAACAAATTTAAGCGAATTATTGTACCCTTCAACGTTTGAAAATTCAAAAGCTGGAATTGATATCGATCTTTTAATGGAACCTGAGCGATCGTTTCCGGTAAAAATTAATTTATTTTAGATGACATTTTTAAATAAATTTTTTTAAAGGGTGTTATCGCGCCAAAAATCGAAGTTAGTACAAAAACGATCATCGAAGACGTAGTTTTAGACTCTTTAAATCCTTCGGTGGTAAATCCTAAAGTTATCCAATCAAAATTTTATCAAAATCATAAAAATTCGGTTCATTTAAAACGAGTTTGTCATTCCACTGGATATCACAGGTAATAAAAAAAAGAATTTGTATCAAATAAAAATAAAATAATTCTTTATAGGTATAAAAAGTGTTTACCAAGAAATCGAAATCAAAAACCACCGTTTATAGTACGTAAAGTCGATGATAATCTTTTAGGGAGAAAACCAAGTGGTTTATCACCCAATTTTAATAATAAATGTAATTGGTATGGGTAAAATTTAATTACAAGAATATATTAATTTAAATTTTTTGTTTTAAGCTTTTCTACTAAATTTCAATCAAATTATAATCAATTTATTGACCAGCGAGAAAAACTACCAAAAATCAATGAATACAAACAAAAAATTACTCCGAAAAAACATTGTACGTGCAAACCATCGCGCGACGGATGCTGCGCTGTTTGTGTAAAATACGAAAATTATTTTCAAGATGATTCCGACCTAGAAGAATATCCAACTTTAAATCCATCGAATATAAAACAAACGTGTAGAAAGCAAAAAATGCCGCAAAGGAATTGCAATTGCGAAGAAATTGCTACGTCGCAAACATCTAAAGTGATTCGTTGTACTTCTCCTACTGCAAAAGATAAAGAACGTGGTTCAAAGTGTCCTTTTGAGAGATGTTCTTGTAACACTCAAACTTGTAATAGTTTGGCAACAAAGTTGCATCGTCGGCTAAATCAAACGTTGGAATGTATAGAAGGTAGTGAAGTTTTTAGTGATCCGCAATCATCTTATTCGTAAGTAATTATTAAAGATTATTAAATGAAAAGTGAATGAATGAATTATAAAATTATTAATGTCTCAGATGATTTAGGTTAGCGACAATTTTGATGTTAAGGTAAAATTTATACTTTTTGATAAAAAATTTAATCGATTACACTAATTGAAGGTCTAACTCTTTTTTATACACTTTTTGACAATTTTAGATATTAATGAAAACATCTAGATAGCTTAGGAAAATGTTAGAAAGTTTCCCAAGATTATTAGAATTATTGAAATTTCTCTGAAAAGCTCGCAGAAAACGTTTAGACACTTTTTGCCAACTTTGGATATTTATAAAAATATCTGGATAACTTACGACATCCTTATCTAATTTTTGATATATTTGAGTAAAGAGTAATAAGGATACATGTAACTTAGGACTACATTTTCTACGCTTAAAGCTATTTATGACATTTTCATTCTTGTGAATGTAAAATTGCCTTTTAAATTGGTCTTATCTTGGATTCTGATGTGTTTTTGCGATGTTTGGGTTGGTTTCTTCTTGGTAAAAAGTTCTTGGAATTTCTAATTCTCTTCAGACTGGTGAACATGCCGTAATTTCTTATCTATAAGTGCAACCTGTGACGATTAAATGTTGCAGAACTGGGCGTGGAACTGGCGATTTTGAAAAGATCGTGATACAACATGCTTAGTGAATTGATCAAAATACCACAAAATAGCTATTCGTCCTATTTAATCTTGGTACTGGCCGAATTAAACCGATATTAACAAGTTTCGCATCTATATTTCGAAGTATTCTTGGCCTTTCATATTCGTGCTGAGCAATTGATGCATCATAATTTTCTTTCAGGATCTAAATTCTCTTCAGTTTTTATAACTAAGTGTTAAGGTTGACAACATGGATATTCCTTAACAGAATAGACTGGAAATAGCTAAATTTGCCTTTGTTTTGTGTCTACTTGTGGCTGTTTTACTTGTTGCTAATGTATCAACAAGGGTGGTGTTTCAAAATGAGACTGTTAGAGCAACATTACCTCATCTGGCATTTTTTCCTGTTGGACTTTTAATTGAGTATAACCATCATAGAGATTCATGCTAGCTAATAACGGTGAATTTATATCCCACTTTGTAGAGGTAGGTACTAGGTTTTCAATTGTATCAATATCCAAAAACAAGAATTTAAATTAAGTTTTAAAAATGATGGCTGCTATACCTATATGCGAGTTTTTAACTGCTTTCAGTCACAGTGTAGACAAGGGTGTTGAAATGGTTGGTAAATGGATCTCGGAGGTAGACCAGACTGCCGGTCGCTGATCTGTACTAAAACTCTGAAAAACGCCCACACATTCCTGTTGTGTCCCTCAGTCAATGTAGTGCGTGCGTACATTAAGATGTACATATGTCATATAGAAAACAGAGGAGGGTAAAGGCTAGTTGTTTCTAATGAATGAAAACTGGAACATATCGATTAAGGCATGGTAACCCCAACAGAAGCGTTCCTCATCTCATAAAAAATCATTGTTACGAAAACCAGAGGTCAACAAACCGGAAAATAAACCTACGAGTGACAACATAGATATCAGAACACTGTATACACTTAACACACTTGAATAAGTTCGATATCACAGCATTACAAGAAATAAAATGGAAGGGGCAGTACAATAGGGGAAAGAAGCTATAGAATCTTCTATAGCTACTGATGAGATAGAGAGACGTGCTTTGGGAGTTGGCTCGTAGTTAAGAACACAATAAAACGCACTGTTACCGGCTTCGAAGCAATAAAAGCTAAGACTCTAGAAATTACGAGTAAAGGGAAGGTTTTTCAACTACATACGAACTGATAAAGGACACGTTCTATGAGGAGCTGGAAAGAACACACAAAGAATGCCCATAATAGGGGATCTGAATGTAAGAGAGTTGGAATTTAGATCAACCACGGGAAAGTACAGTCTGCGCCAAGAGAGCAATGCCAATGGAATAAGGCTCATAAATTTGTCAGCATCGCTGGCTATGACTATCTCAAGCACCTGCTTCCAAAGGAAAGATAAAGTCACTTGGATATCACCTGACGTTCCAACACAAAATCAAATAAACCACATAATAGATATAAAACACGCAACATAATGCGCAATAATAATAACTTCGACACTGCTAATTGCTTCAATGAAAGCACGAATGAGAGTCTTAGTGAACTTAAGTAACTGATGATTAAATGAGGAAACCGCAGGAAAATTTGCTATAAGTGTGGTCAACACATCCACAAAATCTGAAGCTTTAAAGACCTCACGAATTATGTACGTAATTGAATAGTAGAGAATAATAAATCGAAAGAGCGCTTTTTAAACATTGTCCATATTTGAAAGCGTTCTTTTTAAATTGATAGTCTGAAGTTTTATAATTTTGAGGTGTATTTGGTACACATGGCGACGTTCTTTATTTATTGCCGTTCTTGATATCAACATATTGATAAAACCCGCTTTTAGATTAAGAAAAGTCGTAATAATGGTGTATGTAATATTCCGTTATATCCAAAAATAACGAAGATATCGACAAGTAGGTTGAAAAACAAAAGTAAAAGTTTGTTGTTATCCTTTAACATCGCTACAAAGCTACATTATCCATTAATATTGTTTTACTGTCTTACAGTACTCCCGTCCAACTGTATATTAAATTTGATTGTAGATCCAGAATTAGTTAATTTTCTGCATCATCAATAAAACATTGCATCTGATGAAATCATTGTAAAAACCTCCTTCATTTCAGCTACTAATAATTTCCCCCCCCTAATCAACTTGATTAAGGTACTTACAAATATGTGATGTACTAAAATTAAGAAGACTTTGTTGTCCACTTCTTTATAATGAAAAGTTGCTTCATTTGGTGTTCAATAGACCCTCTTTTCAGATTCTATAATAGATTCACTTTATATACAAATTGTGAAGATTAAATCAAAAACTTACAGAAAATGTAATCTTTTTAACGCCTTCACTTATTTTTATAATAACGTTTTTTATTTTAAATAATAACCTCCAACTTAATACATTTTTATTCACCTTTATATATAAATTAAAAATTTCAATTCAACTTTATTTCTGTTTCAGACCACCTGGTTCGGATGTAGAATATAATTGCCCAAATCCATGTTACACTGATCATTATAAAGATTTTTACAAGAAAGCAAAATCGAGGATAAATTATGAAAGATATATAACTCCTTGTTGTATTTAGAAGAAACGCAAAGGAAACAAGATTTTAGTAAAACAGGAAATTAAAACTAGTTTTTTTAAATATTATCTTTTAATTATATTTAATTCATTTAATAATTTAAAGATCATTATAATAGTCGGTTAAATTTTCGTTATCACAAAAATTCATGCCCACTCATACATTTTTTTATATAATATATACACGTTTAAAAAACGCAAGTAGTTAACTTTTTTGTGGTTTTTCCGCGCAATTCCCATTCCTTATTACCCCCCTTATTTTTAACAGTGGTTTCAGATTATTTTTCTTTCCAGGAGCCTTTTTTATAAAGTTACTATTTCTTGTTATTTCCGTAACAAATTGTTGATTTACAAAAAATTAATTAAGAAGGGGGGGCAAAAAATAATTGGCAGGCACATTATTGGGTTTTATCTTACTTAACCAACCGAATTATTTCCTTTTATTAATTATTACCTATTTACTTGCGGCAGCTTCTAATTCTTGCTCAACAATCCTTCTATACTCATCAAAACCACCCTCAACGCTTCTTACTGATTGATTCCCACACACCCACAGTTCTTTACATACGACCCGAATTAAACGTTCATCGTGAGATACCAAAATTACACCTCCCTAAAAAGTAAATAGGAGTATAAATTAATAAATATAAAATAATTAAAAACAAAATCTTACGTTGTATTTATTTATTGCCTTTCCTAATGCTTCTATAGTTTCAATATCCAAGTGATTAGTCGGTTCATCAAGTACTAAAAAGTTTGGATAACCCATACACATAACGGCAAAAGCAACACGCGATTTTTGACCTCCCGATAAACTTCCGATTGTTTGAAGAGCTAAATCTCCAGAAACACCAAAACCACCCAATTGGCGGCGATATTCTTCAATTGGTTTACCTTAATAAAATAATTAAATATTTATCTTAATACATAAAAAGGAAGCATCTACAAGTTATACACAAAGATAATTGAAAAAAGGTTAAGAAGAGTAGTGGAAAATAAACTAGAAGGTGAACAAGCAGCATACAGAGCAAGCAAACAAACGAACGATAACATACATGTAATCCAAAATACCATTGAGAAGAAAATAGAGATGGGCAATGAACTATATTTAATATTCTTACAAGCAGCTTTTGACATGTTTAACCGTAGTATTATATGGAAGTGTCTAAAACAACTAATGGTACCACAAAAACTAACAAAAATAATTGAAAATCTATATAAGAAAGTCAAGGGCATAGTACAAATGGAGAGAGAAACATCAAAAACTTTTGAAATGAGCAAGGGAATAAAACAAGGCGATAACCTAACCTTCTTGTTATTTATAATATTAATGGACAGAGTGATAAAAAATATAAGATCAAATAAATATCAAACAGTAATAGGCTATAAAAGTTTGGAACCAGTAAAAATAGATAATTTACTATATGCTGATGATGATAAAGTGCTGATAGCAGAGAACCATAAAAAGGTAAGGAAGTTGGTTGAAATATGGACAGAAGAAATTGAAAAGATGACCTTGAATTGAACGTAAATAAATGTAAACTCATGATAATAAATAAAAAATAAATAAGAAATAACCCGAAATAAACATTTATTATGGAACAAAAGGTAGAAGAATCATCATAGGAGTACTTGGGTAGTATAATATCATAAGATAGAAGGATAGATTTAGACAGAAATGCAAGAATAACGAAAACAAACAACGTATATCATACTCTAAACAGAACAATTTTTGGGAAGAAGGAGATAGCTAAAAAGATAAAATTGAAAGTGTACAGGGTGGTTCAAATTCGATGTCCGAATAGGCTAACTCGGAAACTATAAGAGTTAGAAAAAAAGTAGCTTACAAACCTCAAAGCGCTATCGTAAAACCAACAAGTACAATTATCTTGGTTATTATTATAGGTGGAGTGTTATAACTAAGACATTAGTTATTATGGACACTTTTTTAGAGAGAATTTCATGACGTAGTCAAAAAAAAATTTTCGGTTTTAGATTTTGAGATATCATGACAATTTTTGTTTTTTCAAATGGAAACAACCACTGTTTATTCGCTTATTAAATTCGTTATTTTTTTCTGATTACAAAAATATAGGGTTTGACAGGTCTATTTCTTATTGTTTTAGAATAAAGCTAAAAATAAGCTTTTTTTAGTGTCGTCAAAGAAATTAAATTTACAGTTTCCTGCAAATTATAACTAAAAATTAAAAAAAACATATTTCTGATATTTGAAACAAATACAGTTGTTGAACTATTTAATTTATATTTGTTTTACACAAAAATTGGAATAGATTGCATTACTTCATATTTTTTATTAATATTTAATATTATTATTAAATGACTTAATAAATTATTGATAGATGGCGCTCATATATATATATTTTTAAAGTCCCTAGATTTATAAAGTACCGCGGTTCATGAAGCCTGTTTTCGAGCCAATATGGCGGTTTGACAGCTTGTCACTGCATCTCACCACTTATTTACAAAAGTATTGCCGTCTTGTTGCCTTTGGAGTTGCAAAAATGGCAGTAAGAAGGACTTTCGACTCTTCAGAGTAGCACGAGAAAAAAAGAAAGGAAATTTGGCATAATGTTTTGGTTTGTAGTTTTAAATTTCCCGCTTGACTTTCGAGCCAAAATGGCGTCAAACCGCGGTACTTTGTAAATCTAGGGGCTTTATATTTTTTTAAAGTCCCTGTCAAATTAAAAATCATGTTGTTTAAGATGGATTACAAAAAGTTTAACATGTTAGAAAATAAAGTAAATTTTATATAAATTTTTAGTAAAATAACTTTTAGTTAAAGTACCGTAATTTACAGGAAACTGTAAATTTAATTTCTTTGATGACACTAAAAAAAAGTTTATTCTAAAACAAAAATAACTAACTTTCAAGCTTAGCAATTAATTTAACGTTTAGAATGAAACGGTGTATTAACAGGACTCGCGCCTGTGCCGTTTTTGGATGTATGGACACAACCTGTGACACAACAAAAGAAAGAGAATCTGTGTAAGGAGTGGATTTTAAAATGTGGAAATTCAAAACTTACAGATCTTTCACTGGATATAATCTATAGATCGGACCGTGTTTGTCATAGGCATTTCCAAAGCAGTGATAGAGCAACAAATGCATACTTAAAAACTGCCAGTGTACCAACTCTATATTTGCTATTAAATTGTATGTATTTTAGTCAGTGTTGTTAAATACCCGGGTATTTATTTTCAAGGGATAATACTCTGCATATATACCTGGGGGTATTTACCCAAGATGAAGTATTTATAAAATTTGATTTAAATTGAGTTGATGGCAGTTTTGCAAGTACTTCAAGAATGCAGAGTCGATTATCTATACACCAAACTTATTTATAACATTTACAAAATAAGGAAATATGTATTATATTCCTCGTCTTCAACGTCTATTTCATCATCTTACTCTACATTTTTTTCAGAATCTCTTAAATTTTTAGTTGTATCACACAAAAGACATTGGAATACATATTATTATTAGTAATTCAATGTCTTTTCTGAAAAAAATGGAATTCTAAAAAAATTTACAATACAATAAATACCCGCAAAATGTTTCCCTTAACGGAGAACACTCAACAGATGGCGCTTATGGCAGTTCAGTTTTATGTCGTTAAGTGGCAAATCTATACAGGGTGTTTCGGTGACCCGGGGAACAAATATAACTACATATACTAGAGTGAAAATGATGACGATTCATATAAAAAAAAATTAGTAAAAGTCTTCAAATTTGAAAGATACAGGCCATCAAAGTTAGGAAATTTTAACACATTTTTCCAAATATCTTAAACACTATTTACAGTAAAGCACTGAAATTTGGTACAGTATAAATCAATGTGATGTAAAATCGTTAGGCAATTTATGAGTTGGATCGATCCGCGGGAACAATGCTATACAGGAGGCTGTTCCTAAAGTTTGTTTGCTCAGAACTTTTTTATTCTATCATAAACCTACATTTATTTTTGCAGTTTCTAATAGTAAATTTAGTTTAGAAATTTTTATTACTCTTAGATAATATTGATAAAAATCACCGTTTTCGTGTTAAATGCAAAAATGTTGGGTTCCGATTTCAATAATAGCACTAAAAAAAGAGAAATCTACGTTTTTGACCATTTCCTTTAGTATTTTTTATTACTTGTCTTGTATTTTATGTACTTTTTTTATTATTCTTGTTAGTGTTGTCGTTTTTTTGTTTATTTTTTGTTGATTTTTAATTTATTGTTTTTGGATTCTTTTATTTAACCAACTTAGGCCCACTTTTACCACCTCTTGATACAGCGGTTTTAAGCGCTCTCATTGGCTAAGAGCGCCAATTTATCTATCGGTTAAATTTATCAAGAGGTGGTAAAAGTGGGCCTAAAACAAATTAAAAATGTGATTTAGCTAAATCTACACTTGGACATGTTGCATACATAATAGTTATGACAGCTCAGTTCGATTTTCACTTGTCATTGCCAATTCAGATTATTTATTTATTTTATTTTTTTAGTGTTATTGAATTCGGAGCCTAACATTTTTGCATTTAATACGAAAACGGTGGATTTTATCAATATTCTCTAAGGGTGATAAAAGTTTCTAAACTAAATTTACTATTAGAAATTGCAAAAATAAATGTAGGGTTATGATAAAATAAAAAAGTTCTGAGCAAACAAACTTTAGGAACAGCCTGTATAGCATTGTTCCCGCGCACCAATCCAACTCAAAACTTGCCTAATGATTTTACGTGATATTAGTTTACACTGTATCAAATTTCAACGCTTTACCATAAATATTGTTTAAGATATTTAGAAAAATGTGTTAAAATTTTTGGAAATTTGAGGACTTTTACTAATTTTTTTTACATGAATCATCATCATTTTCACTCTAGTACATGCGGTTACATTTTTTGTTCCCCGAGTCACCGAAACACCCTGTATAACCATATTACTATCGCTTAGGATAAGGAATGAGGAAATAAGACTGAGAATAGATCAAGAGGAGATAATCAGCAAAATAGAGAGAAAGCAACTAAACTGGTATGCCCACATAATTAGATGGAACATAATACAATGGTAAAAAAGGTATTTGAAGCGAAGAATAAGGATAAGAGAAAGAGGGGAAGACCTAGGAAGAACTAGGAGGCAAGAATCGCAGAAGTTGGGAAGAACAGAGGGAAGACTCTAAAAAATAAAAAGGAATTAGCCAGGAACTGGAGGGAGTAGAAATAAGAAAAGATTTATCTGACGCCATCAGGTGTAAGGATCAGAAGATACCTTAATAAAAAAAGTAATTAATTATTTACTAACCTGGATACGTTTGTTGTAATAATTGAACAGAGTTAACACTCATATCAAGTTGATCTACATGATGTTGACTAAAATAACCAAACTTTAAATTCCTGTGCGAATGCCTCATACCAACCGTCGGTGCTAAAATTCCCATTATAATTTTTAAAAGAGTCGTTTTTCCCGCACCGTTATCACCAACCTAACAAAATAAAAATAAATCATAATCTAAGTAACATTTAATAACAAGATCTTACTATACAAATTCTCGAATCGAAGTTCGCCCCAATATTAACGTTCGTAAAAATAGGTTTTGACGATTCATACCAAAAACTGACATCGTTTAATTGTAAAATTGGAGGCGATAAAGGTTCGGTGTCGGGGAATTTTAAAATGACTTCGGTTTCTTTTTCGATTGGTTTTAATTCAGGCAATTTCTCCAACATCTTAATTTTTGATTGGACGGAAGACGCTCGATTAGCGTTGTATCGAAAACGATCTATAAATTCTTGAACATGAGCCCTATGTTGTTGTTGTGCTTCATATTCACGTTGTTGGTTCTTGTGTTTTTCCGTTTTTGTTTTTAAAAATTGGTCGTAATTACCTCTAAAATTAATTAAATCAATACAATTATACATTAGGGATCATAAAAAAAAATTTAACCTATAAGCTTCGATTCTTTGTGAATGTAAATAAAGAATATCTGTTGGAACGGTATCCAAGAAATTTCTATCGTGAGAAACAACTAGTAAAGTAGTTGGCCAATTTTGCAAATAATTTTCCAACCAAATAATCGCTTTAATATCCAACATGTTTGTAGGTTCATCCAAAAGTAATAAATCCGGCCGGGAAAATAAAGCTCTAGCTAAAGCTAATCTCATCCTCCAACCACCAGAAAATGTTCTTGTTGCTCGTATTTGCATCTGTTTATCAAAACCTAACCCATTTAAAATAACGGAAGCTTTTGCAGGTGCTTTATCCGCTTCAATATTTTGTAATTGCGCGTAAACTTCAGTTAATTCAGTGGAAAGTTCCGGATCGCTTGAACCGGAATTAATGGCAGCGCTTAGCTCTTTTTCACGTTTTATTAACGTTTCTCTAACGATATCACATTCTAAAACACTGTTTATAGCAAGAGTGTCATCTCCAGTGACTTCTTGTTCCACATGTAAAACCGAAATGTGGGAAGGAATTTTTAATTGTCCCCCTGAAATCATTCTCAAAAGTGTTGTTTTTCCCAATCCGTTTCGACCTACTAAACCATATCTTCTACCAAATGCTAAAGTTACATCAGCACCTAATAATAAAACTCTAAAAAAAATTGTATAAAAATTATATTAAAGGAGTTATAATACAAGTGTTACACGTAACTGGTTCGTAAGAACTTTTTTTGGTTCCACTATTCGTAGAGGTTTAAAATTTTGGTAGTAGGGGTTAATCATCCGAAACTTTCGACCTAAAATACTTTCAAGATGGCCACAAGTAGACCACAACTTCGTTAGTTTAAATGGAATGCTACAGTTTTTATTTGTTGTATATACTTTAATACAACAAATGACAATCTATTTGACAACATCTAAAGAGTAATCGTGCCAATTTAGAGCTTTTTTGAATGAACGTTGGCTGAGATATGAGGATTTAAAGAGCATAGTATAATTTGCAAAAAAAAAAGTTTAAAATCAAAATAACTCGAAAACGAAAAATGCTAGGTACCAATAACTTTTATCAAAGTCAACTTATTTTTTTGCATATAATTAAAAGGTGTAATAAAAACTGTAGCATTCCATTTAAAATAACGAAGTTGTGGCTTACCGGAAGAGGCGGCCATCTTGAAACTATTTTAGATCGAAAGTTTCGAATGAAAAACCAATGCTACCAAAATTTCAAACCTCTACGAATAGTAGAACCTAAAAAAGTTTTAACGAACCAGTTACGTGAGACACCCTATATAGTAAAACCTCGATATAACGGATTAATATGGGGAAGAGACCTAGACCCTGGTCTATACCATATCAAGTTCAAATCTTCTGAATCTTAAGCGGCCCTTACACGATCAATAGTATTGACAATACAACCATCAATCCTCGTGATAACCAGTCTCAATATTTCACTACCTTATACGATCAATATTATTGTCAATACTTTTGTCAATAAGTTACCTTTTTACCACGAACAGGCTAAATCTACGTAGTTTTATTCCGTTATTTGTCGGTTTTTCCCTTCCAAATATGGATAGTCGTACAAAAGCATGCGTAGCTATTATTTAAGCGCTTGGAACTACTCGTCGAGTGAAACGCAAACACTGGATGAAAGAGTGGTTGAAGAAGACAGATGAATATTCTCATCTAGTACTGTTGAAAGAAATCATCGCAGAGGCTGATTTTTGATGGTTGATGATTTCAAGAACTACTTTCGAATGGATGAAAATACCTTTAACAAACTGTTACAGAAGGTTGAACCATTTTGGAAAAAACAGGATAGCAATATGCGAGAAAGTACAAGTGTTAATGAAAGATTAGCCTTAACCTTGAGGTACTTGGCCACAGGAAGAAATTTTGAAGACTTGAAGTTTTCTGTCATAATGTCCCCAGCAACTATCAGCAAAGCTGTAATAGAAACCTGTGAATCCTTTATATATGTCCTACAAGACATGAAATGGATGAACCAACAGTATCTCCATCGTGTTGAACATCAACGTCAGTTAATGGGTCGGTCATTTTCACCACTTCTTCAGAAGCGCGCGGCTTGAACTGAACTGAGTGTAATGTATAAAATAAGAATTAAACCTGTTTTCAAATCATCTGGGTTAAAATAACAAAGTATGCTTTTTTCAGTGTGTTGATAGACATGTTTTGTTATTGTTACAATTAAATAAAAGTATTTAATTTTGAATATTGAATTTATTACACTGAGTATTGATAGAAATATTGGCGTCAACCCTACACGGTCAATAGTATTGTCAATATCCCCTCCAATTTTCAGTATTGATGTCCGAAAATCAGAAAATCCGTATTTTTATCAATACGCCATCAATATTTAGCGTCAATAAAATTTTTCACCTTACACGATCAATATTATTGTCAATATGCTGAGGTATTGTCAATATTATTGATCGTGTAAGGGCGGCTAAACTCAAAATGGCATTAAACAAAACCAATTTGGCGACTGTCATAATCAAATTGGCATTAATCAAAATCAAAATGACATTAAACAATTATAAATTGCCATTGTTTGTTAATAAACTGTCTACAAAAAGTCTTATATTAAGAAAAAGGAAGCAGTAAACTTAAAACGCCAAATTTGTGCCGTTTACAATACGAATTGCGACTGGAGCAATTTAGCTGAAATTTTTGGTGTTGCAAAAAGAACAGTTCAAATGGGTAAAAAATCAAGAAGAAGGAAAACCAAGAGACATCACCGTTTCTTTGAACGTAAAGAAAATCAAAAAATCACACTTAGGCAGTTGCAAGAATCATTACGAAATGAGTTTCAGTTTAAAGAGCCTTTACCGCCTTGTAAATTGTCGAACCCGTTTATCACAACAATTATCTAAATATCAAAATATTTTTAAAATAAACTAATTCTATATAAATATAAAGTTTGTTGGTAAACAAACATGTTCACACATTAAATAATAATAACAGAATTATTTATAAATATTTGAAATTGCGCCTTTAAAAACATTTTTTATAATTGAAGTAACATTTTTTGTTAATAATTCATTTATGTTTCTTTTATTGCAAATATATAATTTGATCTTAAATTTTTTAATTTTAATACTCTGTACGATGGCGGCGCCTGGTGGCAACTATTCATAATACGAAACGACTGCCCCTTTTCGTAGTGATGAATACCGAGTGGATGAGCTCGTATCAGTGTGTGATGTGCCCATACCGAAAATTGTGCGAAATGTTTTTATGTTTATTATATTAGTTGAACAGAAACCTTTATGGATATGCCTCAAATGTCATATCAACTATGCATACAGTAGAACGACCTTATATCAGACTGTACTTATAAACAAGTGTTGCATACAATGCAAGAAATTGGAAAGGAAGAATATAAATTGGTTTTAGAATTGGGTGATGGAAATATTTTTATCAGCGTGATTGTTGATATGTTGCATTATCTGGAGTAGGAAGTATTATTCTGTTACACCTCAAATCTCACCTTATCTCACATCGTGGTTTAAAAAAGGCTTAAACTAAGCATCCAAGTTTTAAATAATTTTACGTTTTAATAATTTATAATTGGAGAAAGAACAAGCAAAATTTTATTCATTGCTTGCAGAAATAAATATTGTCATATAAAACTTCAAGAGATCAGCAATGTGCTAAAAATTGGACAGAAATACCCATTGCAATGGAGTCCGAGATCATATTGGAAGGATTTAAAATAAGTATAGAAATGCACAAACTAAAATATGTAACCATAATTGGCGATGGAGACACTTGCTTGTTGGTTATGGTGCAAATGTCGTTCTAAAAAAAGTTGAATGCACTAATCATTTGCTAAGGAATTATTGGACCAAATTGAAAGACATAGCTAATAAAAGAATAACATCCAAAAACAAGGTGGCTCCCAGATATACGCAACATATTAAAAAGAATAAACAAATATATTGAAACACTCAAAGTAAGTATTAAATCAGGGATAAATTATCATAGAAAACAAGATCTCCCCCTACAAGACCATGTTTTTGGATAACATGATAGGCTTCCTATTTTTGTCTGGTTAGGCTTATTGCATATCAATTGGAAACGTATCAATTTTGCATTGAAAAATTCATATGAGGTGAGGTGTAATGCTGCTGCAGTAGCCTATATAGTGTTGGTGCAAATTATTAACAATAGTAGAGAACACCACCCTACTAAATAATATATGTTGAACGAACGCCCAAAAGAAAATTGGTGGCAGCTACAAGACATTGTCAGTATCCCATAATAAAAAAGCGGAGAAAAATGTTAACCGTCGAAAAAGATCATGGTTTTACTGAAGATGAAGAAGAACTGATAGAGTGCGCTGAAGAAGAAAAGACAAAATTTTTAGAGTCACTTGTTAGAACAACAGCAGGAATAACTTAAATTGAAAAGCAAATTAAAAAGCAGTATAGAAATGAATTTTTGATTCAAATTCAAAAGAACTTATTAACTGCTTCAAATTTTGGACATGTTTGTAAAATGTGTAAATCAATAAATCCCAACAAATTTATAAATAATCAATTGTATTTACAACAATTTACAAAATCTAAAATGACCAACTGGGGTAAGGATCTTGAAGCAATAATTGCTATACAAGAGTTTGAGCAACAATTCAATAAAAAAGTGGGAAGCTACAGTATTTCTATGTGCCAGGATCATCCGTATTTAGGTGCTTCACCAGATGACATAATAAATAGTAAAGATATAGTTGTGGTAAAATGTCCTTACACAGCAAGAAATTGACACAACAAATCGCAGTACAATAGAACAAAATTAAGTATTTAAAATATGGCGGAAGTAACATACATTTGAGTAGAAATCTCAATTATTGCTACCAAGTTTAAGGTCAACTTGCCATAACGATGGCAAAATTGTGCCACTTTATTGTGTGGACACCTTATGGCCTATTTGTAGAAGATATAGAATTTGAAGAGAAATTTTGGGATATTGCTGTTGCCAAATTAATTATAAAGTCAATTGTATGATAAATACGTATTTCTAATACTTTTTCATTTGTCTATTGTTTGGTTAATTTAATTATGTTGTTTGTAGTGTGACCAAAAAATATAATTTAATAACTTTTTGATTTTCTTCCGATTTCGCTCTATTGTTTATATTGATAAAATTGTGTATCTATTGATATTATTAAAATTGTTATGTTTTTTACTGTTTTAAATAATTTATCACATCATTAGTTTATATTGTGTGTTATAATAATATGTATATATAAATAATATGTATATAATACAGTGTGTTATATACTGTGGAAATATCCTCAGTCAAT